>CAEFZX010006915.1:0-204140 GCA_903066825.1 Alfaro cultratus
GGAAGACGCAAGTTTAATGTAACTTAACACGTCTCAGTGCTCAGGAGGAAGATGAAGAGGCTCTCAGTGACTTTTACTGGTATGTTTTTTTAACCAGCCCTGTTAGCGCTGTGTTACTACCGTGTTGCTGCTGTTACTGCCGCGTCACAGGCACTGTTTGGAAAGAAAAGCTAAGGTATATTATTAAAACTTTGAAAACTTTCTGTGCACCGTCTGTATGTAGGCACATGCGGCTTATACGCAGGTGCAGCTTATGTATGTACAAAATAGTTTTTCCTTTAAAAATGTACTGGGTGCGGCTTATAATCAGGTGTGCTCTATAGTCCGGAAATTACGGTAATTATTAGCTCTTAGCTCACATATGATCTAATAAAACATCCTGGGCCTAATGAACCAATCATATGATTCCTAATCTTAACACAAATTCTGAAACGCATAAAATAATTACTATAGATTTTCTTCTCTGCATCTCCACTGGGTGCAGAAAACAATATATATATATATATATATATATATATATATATATATATTCCAATATGTTGAATCCCTTTTAAGACAAATTAGGCTGAATACACTCTGCAAATTGATATGAAACAAACTGCTACAGTGGAAAAAAACCCTGCAGTCCTAAAAAAAGGCTAAAGTTAAGAACACAAATAAATTGGATCTGAATTGCACCTATGTGGCAAGACTTTACAGTCTAGTCCAAGCAAGTATTAAAAACAGTTTATTTTATTATTGATCCAGCAAGAAAAACAAAAACCAAACTTCTTATCAGGCCACTAAAATAACCCGGTCCAATCTGGTCTCTCCTGTTCTGAAGTAAAGTACAGTGACTCATCAATTAGTTTGTAAACACTTGGCAACTTTTAAACATCTGAAGAAAAAATTTATTTTTTTTACTTCAAAATCTTTTTTTTTTTTTTTAGAGTAACAGACAGAACACTGTGCTGACTGAAGAAAGCCTGTCATTTACCCACACAGATTAGTTTGGTCATGAAAGACCTAAACAATATGGCAACTATAGCCGTAGTAGCATCTCATCCATGCACTAGTAAACAACCAGGACTGGCCCAGCGAGGGCTGTGGAGTCGTCTTCTACCACAGAGTCACCGCAGGAATTCACTGACAACACCTCACGGTTTCAAAGAACTAGAATGGACCCTCTGAAAAAGCTCATGGAGTGCACCTCAGACCTGTATGGCCTTTTATCGTTTCAACAGACGAAGCAAAAATTCTTACAAAACAGACTCCATATTTTCACAAAACTCGTGGTCCTCCAGGTTGTATATAAACTTTGTCCTGTCCACGGGTTTGGGCCCATCGCTGAGGGACGGGTAAAACTCGGTCGCCGTCAGGTTGCCCTCGTTTCCTTTGATGTATTTCTTGTAGTTCCTCCGCAGGCAGTACCACGTGGTGGTGTAGAGCAGGAAGGCCACACCCTTGAGGATGATGGCAAGGCTCACATAGAGGTGCCTGTACTGAACGTTGTCGTAAAGAAGGCAGGCGCCTTTGTCGCCACAGTCAGAGCTCCAGAAGAGGCAGGTGGAGTCGATCCCGGCACCGAAGATCAGAGGAGGCGGGATGAATCCTGCGAAACAGAAACACCAAACAGCATTAGGAAATCTGTTAACATGAAAAATATCAGCAGCTACCAATCAGATAACGCAACAAGATTATTCAACCATTTTTCTTTTTTATACTTCTCCTTCTTACAAATTTGTTTGTTCTTCAGTTGAATTGCACAAAGTAGATATATTTTGGAAAAAGTTGAAGCTTAACATCATATACAGTATGTTGTTGGAAAACTGCATTCCAACAATGAACTGGACCTCAGCAACATTAGCAGTTGTTCCCTTTGGGTAAACTACTTGACTTGACCTGACTAGATTCTCTCTCTTAATATAAAAACAGAAAAGGAAGGAAGCCAGGGCAAGACGGTCTGATCAATTCTTCTGCTGTGAATACGTACCGAGGAGTCGTAACAAAAGGAACAACACTCCTAGAGCGTATGATTTCAGTTCAGGACTCACGGTCCTAGAAGGGAAGAAGACAAAAAAAAGATAACATGTTAATTTCTCAAAGGTGCTTTTGATTGATGTATTCAGCCAACACATCAAATTGAACAGCAAATTTTACCTGATCAGCACGATAACAGAGGGAGTCTGGGCCATGGCTCCCACAAGGCTGCAGACACATATCACACACAGGAAGATGAGGAAAACCTGCTGGCAGCCTGGCAATGGACATTTCCCGGGAGTAGCAGTGCCAGGACCATTTTTGGAAGATATACAGGTGCAGCCAGTCAGGTTCTGTAAAGATGGGGAAAAAAAAGACGGAAAAAAAAAAAATTTGTAAACAGCACAGGGCTGTAGATCTACATCCACGTTTGTAAATCGGAAGTAAAAACATACTCATAACCAAAGGGACCAGGAAGAAAGAAATCGCATCCTTTAATCAACTTTGTAGCAATGACCACAATTCCCAATTCTCCTTCTGCACATTATAATTTACCATACCATAACTTTTGAAGGAAGGGCAAATCTTAGCCAATACAAGCAGAAAAAGGATATAGCATTTAACCTCCCAGGAGAGAGCCTGCTAACTGCTGGGTGTGTGTGTGTGGAGGTGATGTTCACGTTGTTACACACACACATCTGTTTTTGTGAGATCTAGGTATTGATAATAGGAAGGTGTATTCTTTATACCCCAGTTTATTTTGCTGTAGCCAACTGTTGGCAAAGAGTCTGCCTTTAATTTGAGCTAAGTCACGATAAACTTGTAATAGTTAGAAATATATATATATATTTTTTCCACAAAAACAGCCAGAGAGCCGCAGATTTTCACTTCAAGTATTAGGGATGCTTGGAATTAAAAAACGAAACTCACAGCTTGACCCAGTTCCTGATTAATTTGCTTAACAACTATCCAACCACTTGTGGGCACTCAAGAACAATCAATTGATGCTTAAACATGAAGGAATGTGTGAATAAAACAAGACTGTGAAACCATGGCAAATTTAGCAGAACAAAATAGTGTGGGAATTTCACACTCATTTTCCCAATAGACATTCCATATTCAGAACAAGAGCACATAAAAATGATATGCGTACTTCTTGTTCCACAAACCCCCCTTCATAAATGCAACAGCACATGGGAATATGCTTAACTTGTACAGCAGTGCTAAATACCTGCGAAATGTTTGATGCGGACTGAGACGCTCCTGTCCGGGTGCAGCCGGCGAAGCAGGCGGACAGGTAGGTAACCTCGTTGGAGCCGCACACGGGGCTGATGGACGAGGTGAAGCAGCTGCAGTGGCTGATGCACTGAGCCTCCGGTTTCTCACCCACATTTAGTGTCCTGAACAGAAACACAGGAGATCTAAATGTCTTTTACCTCAGTGTTTAACAGATACATATGTCCAAACTGAAGGTACAGCCTGAACCCTTTTATGAGCAGATTTATTCTTTATTTTTAACATGTTGAGTCTAGGTTGTGAAATCAAAAAGACAAGAGTTCCTGTAGAGAAACAAGCACAGCGTGTCTAAAGAATGCTGACTACAAGAAGGAAACAGTAACAACTGAACTTGTATACATACACATTATTTCCATATGAAGACATACAAATGTTTTTATTGTTAGTTGTCTTCTGTCTGCTTTAAATGTCTTTGTTGATGCTGTTGTAATGCAACTATTTCCCTCAGGGGAAGCTTATCCGCCTACATCCAAAAGCAATAATTAGATGTAGTTATAGAAGCTATGTTTTATTCTGAAGCTGATGTACAGAAAAGTATGTGTAGATGTATTAGAATGAAGATGTATTACAAATAACAGTTTGATGCAGTCCTTGTCATGATCAAAAGCAGAAATTACAACTGGGTCATAAAGCTCTATTTGATTTATTGCAGCAAGTAAAGTACATTTCTGTGACATAATCCTCTGTATTTCTCACCTTACATTCACATGAGGCTGACTAATAAATATAAACAAGTGTAGTTGTATTTTTCTCAAATGTTCAGGTTACATCTTTACCAGTACTTGAAATTTATAAATTTGCTTATTTATCTCCTCATACATTTTAGAATATATGAATATAATATTTTACTACATTAACAGATCTCTATTACTTGTTCCTATGTACCAGTACAGCCACTATAGAAAGCAGAAAAAGAAACAAGAAGCATGAGAATTGAGATATTAGAGTCTCAGAAGGATTTATTTAAAACTAGAATGAAACATTGTGTGCCTTGAAGAACCTGACAATGAGAGCATCAGAGTCATCTATGAAAGTCAGTGCATTTTTTTTTTTCATCAAAGTTTTTCTTTTTTATGGGATTATTGTCTGTCTCAATAACGCCTTTGCATTCAGTTCATGCAGCCCTCTGGCGTGTAAAGCCACGCTGAATAGAAATCCTGTTTATAGATGAAATGAGGTGATGCAGATTTGTTTATATAAATGGAAAGCCCACTGCACCCTAACAAACAGAGGTGAATTGCATTTTTACTGTGCAGGTCACATTTAATAAAGTCTAGCTATCCAAGGTAGAAGGATTTATGTTGTTACCTGCTGTTACAGTCAACAGTCATTTGTGTGAATTGATCATATGACACAAAACATATCTAATCACAATGATTACATTGAGGAAATTGTAAATATTCATTGCTCATCTGTGGCATCTAGTCTTTCTTATCGGACATATTTTGTGCTCCTGTCAATCGAAGGCCCCATGTAATGGGTTAAAGAATTAAACAGCAGTAGAAGTAGCATAGGGTAGATTAACTGCCATTGTTCCCTTAAAAGGCAGCACATGACGGTCTGCACAGAGAAGAGGGGCACACATGAAAGAGTGGCACTTCCATTTGCACGTGCAGGAGGAGTGAGTCACATGCAGGGGGTGCAAACAGTCAAAGCAAATAAATAAGTACTGGTTAGCTGATATTCCAAAGAGTTATGGAACGTCTGCCATTGTGATTGACTGAACAACCATGTTAATGAACACGGTTAACTCCAAATACAGCCAGCCAACCTGCCATGATCACTAAATGCTTTCTTACTCGTTGCCGTATGGTACAGTGACTCCAGCGACGGGGCCCGTGTCGCAGCCCAGAAACAGGAAGGAGACATAGCAGGCAGTGGAGATCAAGTTGACCAGCATGGCCATGCGGATGGCTCCCAGCGCTGAGAGGTTCAGCTTCTTCACCAGCAGGCCGCCCATGAAGATTCCCAGACAGGCACATGGAATGGCCGTCATGCCTTAACAACAAAAAGGTGAGATCCCGCACATAATGTTTACTTCAAAGCTATTCATGCTTAAGTTATGCATGTCACATTTGCTGTTAGTGAACAGACCTAACAGCTGGTTTGCGGAGGTGGTGGTGAGGTTGAACTGCTGCTCAAGGTATTTTCCCAGAAAAGCTGCGAAGCCGGCCACGACTGCTATCTCCATGCAGGCAGCGAGGATGATGCAGGTGAAGACGGGGTTTGACAGCAGGTGCTTTGTCACCTTAGGGATCACTGGTGGTAAAACACAATAGGCAGCATGAGCATTAATGTCATAACAAACTAGTTAATGGGACATACACTCTTGATTTGCAGTGGCTTTAACAAGCAACTCACATAATTTATAACCCAGAAATACTTAGACAACAACAGAGTGCTCCATCATCTAAAAAGGAAGGGCAGGGCACAACTTTATACCTACAAACATGTGGCTGTTCCCCTAAATGAAGAGACAATGCTAACTAAAAATAGATAATTGAATGTGCCTCAAGTCATAAAAAGGACACAGCAAGCACGTGGATGTTCTGGAAAAATAAGACAGAAATTTAATCATCAAGCTGACATTACCCTGAATACAACATCCAAATGATGACCAAAGGCAGAGGAGACATCATGCTTTGGGAATGCTTTATTCAATAGGGATAGGGAAGCTAGTCAGAGTTGATGGGAGGATGGATGGATGAAGATAAGTACAAGGGACACTTGGAAGAAAGTCTGTTAAAGGCTGAAAAACACTTGAGAGTAGGGCAGCAGAAAAATGATCATGAACATACAGCCGGAGCTACAATGGAATGGTTTAGGATAAAGAATGTGCATGTGTTACAAAGACCCAGTCAATATTCATCTGTGGCAAGACTTAAAAACTGTACTTCATTCTTTAGATTTTGACCTAACTTGGTAAAAACAAATTCACAAAATTCTCACCTCTACAGGTGAAAACTGCAAAAAATATATTCCAAAATATTTGCAGCTGAAAGTCAAGCCATAAGTGATTCTAGAAAGTCTTCACTCAGGGGCTGAATATAATGCATGCAATTTTTATTTTCTTTATTTTGAAAATAAAATTAAAACCATGCACATTTTGCCTTCCACTTCATAATTATGCATTAGTCCCATAAACATTTTCTATAGCACAACCAAAAACCAAACTTCAATGTAACATCATAAAATGAGAGAACTTTTACAAAGCCCAGTTTGAAGGCTTTGTTGCAGTGTATGCATTTTACATGGTTTAAAGTGAATGCTCACCTCTCAGCTGCTGACAGCAGGTGGGGCTGTTGGCAGGCTCATGGCTGAGCACTACTCCGTTGCTGGGCTTGGGAGTCTCATGCTCTTGGCTGAGAGAAGGAGGCAGCATAACCTGCTCGCTCTCAGCTCCCTCGTCTCTCTCCCTCGTTGGCAGTGAGTGAGGAAAGCCGAACATCAGGATAGCCGAGAAGAACAATAAGGCACCACACAGCAGGAAGCCTCCCCACCAGGCCCCAATCCACCGCGGGTCATCTGGAGTGATGCTCAGCTTACCTGTGATGAGAAGCACGTAACAAGTCAACGAGCCGTAAGAGAGAAACAGAACCCCCCTCCCCCACATAAAAAACCTCTGGACCACTGAGCTCACTGGTGTCTATGAAGATGAAGTCCACATAGAATTTAGTGCAGACGGATCCGAGGATGAAGCCACAGGCTGGTCCGAACACCAGAGTAGAGAAGAGGATTCCTGCAAAGGGACAAGCACAGACTTTGATTACTTAAACAACTTCTAAAATTATTCACATTATCTGTTGTGATGTATATAGCTTTATACACACAGGTTAGCTAAAAAATATTGATTTTCACATTGTAATACATTAATGTAGATTTAAATACATGTGCATATCAATACATTTGAACTTAATCAAAAGTGTAAATTATTTCACTGATTCAGTTTAAAATTAAATTCATTATGTTCATGGCAGAGTATATGTCAAGCTTGTGTTTCTGCACACTGATAATTAAAACGTATAAGTAAGAAAAATACAAAAATAAGTTTATTTTCTTTACATGAAAAGGACAAATTTTTAATACAATTACGGAGAAGTCTGCTGAACTGAAAGTCACTGACCCCCTCCAAAAGGAGGTTAAAACACAAAAGGTCACTGCAAAAGAAGCTAAATGATCACACAATGTTTGATCAAAAAACGTTACATGAAAGAAAGAAAACAGTTGAAAAATTGGACAAGCAACATGGATAAGCACTGCCTTGAGAGGATAGAGAAGCAGACTCTGTTCAACAGTTCTGAAATTCACAAACAGTGGTATTGCTTGTATTAACACGCTACCGAGCCAGAGCTGACACAAGAAGGGTCCACGGTAAAATTCCCACGACTTTAACAAGTCTAAAGACATAGTAGCTTTCTATCAAAACATTTTAAAGCTCTTCATGTTTCCCTCTGCAAGCTTTCTGTTGATGTTGATTTCATTGTGCCCCCATTCCCACAAGTACCATCACCTGGTTTACTGTCCATAGCATCACTGCGCTTGAAATTTGCCTGATCTAAACGCCATAGAGAATCTGTGAAGTATTGTCGGACAGGTATTCTTGTCTACTGATCACCTCCATGCCTCGCCCCACTGATGTGGTGATCCATGCAAATGGAACCCACATCAAGTATGGAGTGAATATACTGTAGACATACGTTTTAGTAGGCAAACATTTCTACTACAAAGTAGAAACGAGTCTTGCACAACATTCTAATTTTCTGAAAAGGTACATTCAAGTTTAGAGAAATGAATATTTGAAATACGTCACAGTGTGTGTAATCTTTGAGTTCAACCTTTTGAAGTGAACAACTGAAGTGAAATTCACTTTTCAATTGTACTCTCATTAATTCATATGCAGCTGCACAAAATATAGAATAGGGCTTGTTTAGGGATTGCGTGAGGTGCAAAAACTCTTGACTAATATGTTCTAATTGTTATGAACTTGCATTGCTCATGCTAATGTAATATTTTGCCTGTTGGACCTAGTTTTATGGCAGCAATTGCAGAGGACACAAATGTCAATTTTCACAGAGTCAGAAGCACAGACGACAAGAAGCGGAAAGAAGAAAACAGGCAAATCTCGCAACTGACATGGTCATTGGAAGATTTTGTAATATCGTGCAGCCCTAAAACAGAACCCCACAATGTCACAAAACCTGTCAAGAAACTGATAGCACTCAGGACATAGGGCTAAGCTGGCTAACAAACTCCCGTGGGTATAACTCAGCATCATTTGACTACATAAACAGCCCGTCTAACGCACACAAGTCCAACAAACAGACTGAACTCAACTCGTCACGTTCTGAAGCCAGAATTATGAATTTACTGATTAATTAAGTGTTGCATTCAACTTTAAAATACCCTTGTTTAAAAAAAAGTTAAGTGAGAAGCAACATTGCAAACAGGGAACTGTTTCGGTTGTCAGCAAAGATCAAATCAGCTGGCGTAAAAACCAAGAGGCAAGTGTAGCATGAGAGGTACTGTCGGTGATGCTCGCATGCTTTCATCCTCAAAACTGCACAGAACACTCAGAATTAAACCACAGACAGGAAGAGAAAGACACGTAGCGGCAGACAAGGTCCCCCATTTCCTCCAGCGTGCAGTTGAAGATGAAATTTCTGAGCTTGATCCGAAATTCTAATTAGAGCAGGCCACGAGCGTGAACCTGTGACTCAGACTGCAGGAAGATAATGAAGAACCCAAGCTCAATTTGGGAGGCAAATTTTCCTCCCGGGCTTTTAACTCCTCTGATGTGTGGCAATATAAGACTTTCCTTTAGAGGGCTGGAAGATGTCTAGCAAACTGAGACAATTGATGGCTGCACAGAAGCCAAAACAAATTCATTTCACTGGCCTGAAGTTGGTTGCTGATCGCTGATTTTAGCATCTGATTCCAGAAGCAGCCACTTAATGAAGCATGGAAACTGTGACTAAGCTTTGTGTTGCTCTCCTGGTGCCGAGAGTAAACTCAATGGTCTGCTTCCTGCCCTGACCACCCACTTAGGAAGGGAGGCGACGCAGTCACATAAACGTACCCTCAATCACATCATAGTTTATTCTTCACATAAAGGAAATGACTCACAAATTCACAAGGAGGAGTTTGGTAGCAACACACGTGCTACAGACAGCTCCTTTGAGTGGAAAAAGAAATGGGATGGGAACACTCGTTCTTTTCTCTCGCGCAGCCACAACTGAAACACATTTGTTGTCGACAGCGAAACCAGCACGGAAATGAGTACACACAGATGCATCCACGAGGCGCCAGAGCATGTACAGGTCTCAACCTCCGTCCTCATCAAGGTAGCTTCTGAGATTCCGTAACATGGACAAGATGCAACGACTAGAAGTACGAAAAGCAAACCAGTTAACAGCCTGAAAGACACTGAAATCCAAACACAAACTGATGAACAAGAAAGCATTGTTGTGGCAGCGAGACAAAAGAAGAGTGTTCACTGAAAATGACAGGTAATGCAGTTTAGCAGCACTTTAAAAAACTCAAGAAGGGCACTGCACCCACAATGTGACGACCACATTTGCCTGTGGTGTTGCAAATGAGGTTGGTGTGCTCAGTTTCCTTAGAAACCAAGTGTTGTCTTCATGTGCTGACAACATCACAATCGCTTGCACCATGGGAAATCTAAAGGAGGAAATTGAGTTAGAAAAAAAACATCACCTTCAGGGAGGTGATGGCCCAGCTAAACCGCAAGTCAGCGACCACTGGGAGGAGAAATGTTTCCACTGAGATCCGTTCTAACAAACGGTTGCTTTACGGTACACTGGGTGATAACATTGTCCCCCATAATGAGCAGACCCCGGAAAACTGAGCATGTCCCCCACAATAACAGTTTGACGCTTTTTGCCAGAATACAACAGAATCCTGCGATTTTGAAATTGCCGGAGCTCATCTTCATCTTATTAATTCAATCTTCAAGCAAAATAGAAACTAGAAAATAGAAAAGATTGAATCGCATGTTCTTCCTGCTCTCCTAATCTAACCAAAGTTACAAACTGAAATGTTGCCCAAATGTTGTAAAACTGCATTGATTTAGAGAAGGCACCTAAATTAAGAGTGAAGTCTGATTCTGAAGTTATGAAGTTTCTCTCCTCCAATCCACTTTCCAGTCTTTGTCTGTAAGGCAGAAACTCCGCTAACTTTTAAGAGTAGAAGTTTGTTTTTGACAAAATTACAGTTTGATTAGCTTAGATTAGCCAGAGCTGTCTTTGTAGTTATGCTGAAACCGTTTTCAGCTACTGGAGGTAATTTGGACTATTCATTTACTGCTGCCATTAACATTGCACTCTCTCAGTCTTTGTTTTTTCCATTGATACTACACATGGCCCGGTGTGTCTCCCTGTGACCCATTAGTGGAATAGGGCTACTATTAATTTTGTGTACTTTCTTTTTCTCTTTTTTGACAAAGAATGTTCTCTGTCAAAAGAGAAACAAAACTATTGTTGCCATGTACAGTACATTGTATAGTATCAATGTTTTTATTTCCATAAAGGGTACCCATTGCCCAGTGGAATAGAGCAAAAAAGTCATTAGCATTGCCTCTCTCTTTTATTTGATAAGTACATGGTATAGATCTAATAAGTGCACCTTTGTTTAGTTTGATCTTTTTCCAAAATACCCTTCAAGGAACTATAGCAGCAATTAATTTTGGTAACTCTTGTTTTTTTCTCCCATCTCATGCTTCTTTGTTTAGTTGTACCTCATTCCTAGGCAGAGCCATAAACAGATCTATCGGCGCCATTAACTTTGTGTTCCTTCAACACTTTTTTCTTTCTGTATGTGGAACTCCTTGCCCAGTGGTTCTGTGTTTGTGTTTCTTGCCCAGAGTTGTTCATTGGTGAAGATATTACCATTAGATTTTGGCAAGCTCCCATTCCTCCTTTCCTGCAGAAACCACTATTGGCCTCCAGTTTCCTTGTCTAGCTGTGCATCTTTCCTGGATGGAACCATTCACTGAGGAATTGCTTCCATTAATTTGCTGTACTTCTCATGCTGTTTTTTGACATGGCAACGATTCTGTGTTTAACTGACACATTCTTGGAAGAGTCATTAACAGAACTTTGAGTGTCTAACTTTTTTTTTTTTAAACTCTGCTTCATCTTCTCCTAGATCAGTGTCTTTTTGATTTTCAATTTTCCCTTTCTGCCTTTTAAACTTCAAGCCAGGAGGTGACTGATATCTGCTCATGCTGAGCCTAGTTTTTCTGCAGTTTTCTTCCCATTTAGAAAGAGTGGTTCCTTTCCACAGTCACCACATGCTTGCTCAAGCTGGGTTTCTATAGAAGAATACCTTTTTACCTATCGGTACTTAATGACTAACTGTGTTTCAATTGTATTATCAAAATGAATAAATGTAAATGATTATCACTGGATCTGAATTGATTATATGACAAAGTTCTCTTGGAATTAAATTGATTAATCTGAATTTGAACCAAATTGTAAAAGGCCTATTTTCCCCTTATAGTCCATGTCTAAGCCACCACTACCAAAATCAGTAAGGATTCCATCTTTCTCATAACTACATTGTTGTAAGCTTTGTCTGGCCATCACTAAGTCCAACAGATCAAGAACTGCACTCAAAATTAATCTTAAAAAGGAAGAAGCTTGGAATTGGAAGAATATGGTATGTATTTAAATAAGCGCACCTAGTATTGTCCCGCTATTGTGACCGTCAACATGTTTACACACCCTGCTCACACACCAAACCAAGTTTTGTAAATGCAAAGGTGAGTATCATAATTAGACACTTTAAAGATGATGTGCACCAAAATCTTTGTTGTATGTTTATTTAAATCTACATTGCTAGCCTCTTCTTTGGGAGGTTTGTGGTAGTCTTCTTCTTGCCAAGGTGCAACCAAGATATAAATAGCTCTGGTGAAGTGACAATTTACTCTAAAAATGTCATACTGCATAAGTATTATCCAAACACTCTAAACTTTCAATATTTTCTGAACATTAATTGAAAATTTAATCAGTAAGCTTTTCGGAGTCCTTGAAAGTGAAATAAATTTCTTGGTCACTATTGTGACCGGTGGGTTTAAATGGGTTAAGATCAAATTTGCTGAGACGCTGCAGTTTTACATGTAGCTAAGCTGATTACAGAAGTCTCATAACAGAATTAGACACAATAAACAGACTCTTTCATTGTTTCTCTGTCATGTTTATCTATCCTCTGAACTGTACAGAAAGATTTGCATTTGTGTAACTGGTAATTGATCGGAATCTCACTGTCAACAGATCTACTTGTTTTGGAGTTGATGCTGACTCCCCCATACAATAGGTAAAATGTTTTATTCATTTTTAGTAAAAACTCAGTTAAGATTTGGAAACTACCATGCCTAATTGAAGATTTTCATCAAACTATTTATAGTTTGCAGCCAACTATAAACTAATTTTCTCTGGGTTGTAAAACAGCCTCTGTTTGGCCCTCGCCCCTTCCCCAACTCTCTCTACCCTTCCCCAACTCTCTCTACCCAATCATTATAGTGCTTCAGATTTTTTTCTCCACAAAAGCCAC
Organism: Alfaro cultratus; assembly: GCA_903066825.1. Taxonomy (NCBI): domain Eukaryota; kingdom Metazoa; phylum Chordata; class Actinopteri; order Cyprinodontiformes; family Poeciliidae; genus Alfaro; species Alfaro cultratus. The sequence continues at coordinate 12,826 of CAEFZX010006915.1, forward strand.
CCTTTTGTTTTTGTTCACACTTACTTTACTGATAAGACTACAACCTGTCTACACATGTTGCAAAGGGACACATTTTGCATATTTCAAAGCAGGATTAAGCAGGAAGTAAGAAAATCTAAATTAAGCCCATTAACTCTCCATGAGGAACAACACGGAGCTGGATGTAATCTTCGCAATATGCTGCTTTCCAAACAACTTCCAAATCCCCCTTTTTCCCCTTCCAGCAGTCCCACTACAAGATAAGAACAAAACAAACTAATTTGTTGATGCTGTACTTTGCCTAAGCCTTTTAATACGCTGTGAATTATGGTCTCAGGGGAGGATGTCAGAAGTAATTCAATAACAAAGCTTGCATCTAGAGTTTTTGTCTCTCACTAATTTACTTAGAAACCACTGGAAAGGGCTGCAGAGCCACTGTGCATGAGGCCTGTCCTCTCCAAGATATTAATTAACCAGCAGATGGATCGCAGAGCCCCTGCATTGCAGCTGAAAAGGGAGTTTAGAGTAAACATTAAACATTCACATTCAAGTAACTCCATCAGACTTTAATCATTCATCCAGAACATTAAAGCAAGGATTGAGATGTAAGAAAAGATGATAACTTTGTCAGACGAAGCCCAGAGAGGCCAATTTATTGCATTTATGGAAGGATCTCGCCAAAGCAACCCACATTTGTACATTTCTATCTTTTTGTCCAAGTTTAGGATTGAAATGCAACATAACTCTCAGTTAATTTCCTGCTCTCAGGGCACAAAGGGTATTCCTCCTTCTCCTCTGTTAATCCTACTCAAGTTGGCGCAGTAATCCTCTGAGCTAAATAGGAGCCGAGGGATGGAGTAATATGGATGGCCAGACAGCAGCTTGTGTCACTTTCACAACCAGGACCAGTTTAAGAAACTGAGAATGAACTAAACGATTACTGAAGATAAGCCAGGAGCCAGTGTTTCATCTGACATGAGTTTTGTCACACAATCAATAATAGGCAGCAGGAGATGGGTCTCCTGGGTTAGAATGACTGAATACAGCTAGTTTAATATAGACTTACTTTTAGCAGTACATACTATGAGATTTTTCTGCTTAACTGCATATCATGAAAACTACTGTATCTAAGAATTAAGTTCTAAAGCTGAGAAGCCACAACCGGTAGTAAGATGAGGGGAAAGCATTACTGCCATTTCCAGTATAATAATCTCACATTGGCCAAAAACTCAAGTAGCAACAATCAAGTCCTTCACCTCTGCTGCTGTAATAAACAATGTTTTTACTACAGTGCCTGCTATTTTTGTGTGAAATTTGTGTGACAATAGTTTGTCACACAAATGACCTGTCACTCACTTGTTAACTGGTGTTAGCAAAAATAGCTATTCCTCTGTTAAACAAAACATATCATCAAAATTACTATAAGGTTCTACAAGACGTCAGCAGAATAAACTGTCACATGAGTAATAGAAGCGTTGATTTTGTTTATACGTATATTTATGCTCTAATTGGCCATTTGCATGTCAACCTTGTATTTCAATTGCATATGAAGACAGAAGGCTATGAAGAAGCAGATGTCAAATAGCACGCTGAAGGAGTTTATGCATTTTTATTGCTTTTGAAATGATTGTGTAAAAGGGTAGGAATGGACTGACAGCAGCTTTATTACAGGATTTTACTGTGATAGCCATGCTTAATATGTCTATCTATATTGTACAGTGCAAGGAAAAGTAACATAAGAGTAAATTTATTTGTAATAACAGAAGTATCTTCCAACGTTTTGATACATCTGACTACAACAAGTCGTATTTTTCATGTCTTAAGTTATTTTGGTGAATATGTAAATATAATAACTTTCTATCCATGCAAACTCAACTTCAATCTTTGATGTTTTCTGGTGATGTTACAGAAAGTGGCTTGTTTACTTAAACTACTCTAAAAGATAGAAAAAAAGTCTTGGCTTCTTGCTGAAGCAGTGTCATCTCAGCTTTCAGCCGGTGACATTAGCTGTTTCTGTATAACTGACTTACTTTGAACAGTTACAATACATGTGAGAAACTGGTGACATGCTTCACTCTGAATGCTTTAAATAGCCACTTTCTCAACCTTTGCATGGTTTCTCACAAAAAAGCCCTTAAATATGTCACTACTTCTGGTCTATATAAAATACATACCACAACTTATAAATGAATAATGTGTGGCCTGGTGAGAGTCAACTAGACTTGCCTAAAGAGGAAGAAGTGGGAAGTAGCCAATCTGTTGATGTCATTTCCTTTGTCAGTTAAATTTTGAAAGAAGTCATCATATATGGAAGAAAGACTGACTTTCCAACAACTGAATGCTGCATAGAGAGTGAACAGTTGAGTAATTTGCTCCAAACAGAAAACCATTTCTCCTTGAAAGTTATTATTTCTTTATCTTGATGAGGGGCAGAAATGGAAAGATTACATAAAGATCGTAATTGTATAATCCTTTGCAAGACGTATGTGAGAAAATGGATGTGGACTTTATAATACATAGAAACTAGTTCACCATTTCCCAGTCTTTCCTGCATTCATTTTAGTGTCTTTCAAACATAATAAGAGAAATGCCTACTCTCTCTAAATTATATAAATACATATTACCATAGTCTTGAAACACACTGTATTTTGCAAACGATAAAAGTGGTTTTGATTCACCTAAGGAAGACTTTTCAGACACGTCTAACTATCTAGACTCAAAGTTACTGTCCTCTTATTCACTCTGACAAGAATGACATTCTGATCTCACATTTCTCTAAAAATATTTAGGAGCTGCAAACATGTTTTGACAATACAAGTGACGGTTTTATTTAACACCAAGAGTGACTACCACTGAACAGGAAACATGAAACTACCCGACAAGATATGCGGCAGTATAGACTAAACTGAGTAAAAAGTCCCTTTTTAATGTGTGGAGTGGCTTTCAAAAATGTTCACACCCATGTTAATGTAACAGTTTTTTTGATATTAGAAAATAAGACTATGATAAATTATTTTAAAACTTGTTTTCCATAGTTAATGTAATGTATGTTCTGTTTGTTGTTTAGTTAATTGTGTCTAATTGCACAAGCATAAACCAAGAATTGCTGAAGCACATTTTGCTTTGATATCAATAAATCTTCTTGAGATTAGCAAATTTGCATCCGCTAGATAATGGTATAAATTGTTTAGAAGAACGCAAGAACACCAGTTGTATCTTGAAAACAGAGTGGGGTTTCTAGAACAGAAGTTTTAGATTTTTCCCAACAAAAAATAGGCTCAGATAAAACCTAGATCTAGATAAAATCTACAAGAACTGAAGACAGAAAATATTTTTAAGAATCCCATTGAGACTAAGCACCCATGTAAGTCGACAAAAAGGGTGGATCAAATATAGATAATTTAAGGAAATCAGAACATGACATCCAGCTTGTAAACTCATGCTCTCAGAACATGAGCAGGTAAAAGTCATACCCTTTTCTTCTCAAAGGCGAGGTCTGTTTCAATGAAGTACAGAACAGATTAACAGTCTCCGAAATTTCAGAGCTAACAGCATTAGACAGCAGCTTTCACCAAGGAAAGTAAAGCCTCGACTCACCTTAGAGGCTTTAAGAATCAAGGTAAAAATCCCTCATAATAAAAAAAAAACAAAAAAAAAAACATTCTCCACCATATGGATATTTTAAAAACACACAGAAGGTTCTTTGTACCCGGAAAACTTTAAGCCCCACCATAACATTAAAGGTATTTCTCCTGGTTAAAAAAATGTATCTTCATCTTTGCAGTAAAATTTTCAAATAAGTTCTTTAAATTAGTTTTTTAAATGAGGCTTTAATTGATTATGAGATTGGAATATCCAAAATGACAAAAATACTAAAAGAGGTACACAGGTTTGCCGTATCCTGTGGTAACCCTGTTGAGTGCACACAGTCATGACCTAAATAACATGCCAAAGCTTATCGCCGGCTCTCAACTCACATTCAAATGCCATTACATCAGGATCATCCGACATTAACTTCCGCTTACGTCAAATCATCTAAAATTTCAAACTGGCCATTGGCATACAGAAAGACATAATCAGACACAGAAAAACAGTTTGACATTCCCATCTGAACCACAGCAGATAAGGGTTGAAACAGTTTCACTGATGCCATATGGTTGCTGAATAAAAACTGCAGCCTGAGGACATGTTTAATGCTATTAGCCTTTTGACCCTCTGAGGATGAGCAGTGAGGTTACTACAGAACAAAGTCCATCATGGACTTGGCTTATGCGCAGGCTTTTAGCAAGCCATTTTTCCTAAACAAACCGATGGTAGACTGAACTTTGTCTCAATTTAAGGGCAACCAAGATTATTTCATTAGCGCCCTGATGGTAACCTAAAAGAATCCTGCTGCAGGGCCGTTTTGAAATATGAGCTTGATTTTTGTTTCCTGTTACTTCAACAGTCAATATTTTCCTATAATCTTTTGTGAAACTCAGCTCTTTTGTCAAAATTAAACAAATATCTGATTCTGTATTTTTTTTACAACCACTTTCCCACTTTAAGGATCCAAAGGACAGCCCAGGAGTTCAAGCATCCATACTTTACATACGTTGCATTGTGAAATACTCATTTATAGCTGGTGTTAGTTGGTTAATTAGCCGGTCAACTAACTCAGAGAAATGAATGGTGCTTGTTAAATTTCCAGGGTGTAGGGATGATAAATGGATGAAAAACTAAAAGTTAATGAATGAATGATCAGGTGGTTGGATGGTGAACATATGGATAGAAATATAGAAAGACACTTTAAACTCTATTTCTGAAGTTTCTGGCCTCAACATTATTTTTGCAATGATTACACAGTAGATTTGAAAACACAATGCCTTTGCTAACCCCAAGAAAAACAAGAGACTAAAATAGAACCTAAAAATATAAATTTCAGAAAATATATAGAGTTCTGTGGCTTTAGAATTAAGGCAAGAAATTCTTATATTGCTGACATAGTTTAACTTTGTGTGCAGCAGGCTTTTGTTCAGAAGTTGCAGCCCTATGTAATCCTCGCATTCAGTTTGTCCAAACGATCCACAAGGATTGGTACACATGACGATATTTATGTCACAAAAGCCTTGCAGTCCATCTAAGGAAACGATGAAGTAGCTCTAAGAATCAAAAAAATAAACAAAACAAAAGCAATCCTCTGTGCCTAACAGATCTTTGTCCTAGTTTATAATTCATTGGCTGCGACAGCAGAGCCGCCTAAGTCCTTTAGATGACAGTGAAGAGAAAAAATGATTTTGCCAAAACACCCTGTGGTGGAATGGAAAAAGAGAAACAAAGGTCCAGTCACAGATATAAATGATTCTATAATCTAAAAATCAACATCTGGCCCCAAAACATTTATGAAGTGGATTATAGATGTAATAGATATATTAAAGGAGATAAAATCTGGTATCTGTTCGTCCTCAAAATTATGAAATTACTTACATTTAAAAAAAGAATGTGAGAAAAAAAAACTGGAAAATTCTTAACATTTATTTTAACACTTGTATGGGTTCAAAATGCTTTCAACATTGTTATGCTTCTGTTTTGTGTCTTAAAACAACAACAAAACTTAAACCACAAAAATGAGGCAATCATCTGCAGATAGAGATTTTGTGTTCTGTTGAAAAGGTGCAGAATGAAGTGTGTCCTGGGGTTTTCATCAACATCTGTTGCAGCTCAAAATGACAAGAATGAGTCGAATCTCATGTTTGTAATCACTTTCTCCTCTCACCTTGAAGGTCAATGCCAATCGGACACTTTAATCTGACATGGAGTACCCTAATCTCTAATTCCAATTAGCTTTGTGACAAAAAATTCGTCTAGGAACTGCTCAGAGAGCTCAATAACCTAAACGGATCCAGTGTTTGATTCCACTGACGTAAGTCGATTAGTTTTTGTTGCCTGAATTGCAACACAAACTCATAATTAATGTAACAACTGTCATTTTAACCAGACATTACTTGCAGATATAAGTATAACTCTACAAATTATCGCTACAAGTCTTCGGTTCACTTGCAAGGTGGTCATCAAGAGATTTTTAACTGATACGTGGTGCAAGCGTCAACTCCAGTCATAACAATGATGATGACTTTTCTGAGTCATAAGATTATACGCTAAGGCTGGGCATGTTTCCAAACTGAGAAGCGGCATGATACTGGACAGTCCGAGGTCTTGGCCAGACAGCCAACCGTGTGAACGCCGGGTCAAATGAGGAAAAGAAACAGAAAGCAACAGAAGGGGACGATGATGGAGGGTCAGTGCGAGAAAGTTAATGCAGCAGAGCAAGGGCCAGCCACACAGTGAGCTGTTTGTAACCATCTTCAGATGTTGGAAGAGGTATGGAGCCTCACACAGCCTCCATTGTTGGGTGGCTGTGTTGGTGGGATGGAGGCAGAGGGTAAAGCATCAGAACAGAACACTGATGGAGAGCTGCAGCTGCTCTATTGAAAACGAAGAGCAGGAAGAGGTTTGAGACTGTTTGACAGCAGCTGGTAACAGCTTCCTCTGCAGGTGGTTTGGCCTAATTATCAGGACAGAGATGCCAGCAGCCTGTTTTTTCCCTCTTTTCCCAGGAAAACGACAGAAGAGGGCTCATAAAATGCAACTGATTGTACACCAACATGTCTGGCTCAAATAAAATGCTGCAAAAACTGTGCTACATCCTGAGGAAATGGATTTTAAATGGAATCGGTGCTGAAGAGCAGAAAATAGGTGTTTTTGAAGGAAAAAAACAACAACAAACAAACAAACCTGTAGCTAGTGGGTTTAGAGCACTTGCTGTGGGTGCCTTGGAAAAGTACACTTTCTTCTTTAATTTTTTCACATTTTATGTTACAATTACAAACTTTACTGTTGCAACTTTAGTCCAGTCTGTTGTCCAATTTATTCATAATCAGTCAAGCTAATGTTGCAGGATCATCAAAATACAATTCCAATGAAAATATATATTTTTTAATATTACCCAACTCCACATGGTCAGTTCAATTCAATTTCAAAATCTGAACTGAATTGTCACAATTGTAAGCAAACACTCAACAAGTGGAGAACATTTAAGTATATATTGTTATTTTTCAATGGAGTAAATAAAATATGACACTCTGCCATTTATGTATGATATCACCTACTGATCAGAGTCCATTTAATAAGGTACAGCTATGTTGAACACAATACTATTACTGATATGGGGGTTGAGTACTGACCATGCTGCCAGTAATCCAAGAGGTCCACAAAGCTCTTAGAGACCATCCAATCAATTAGGCCTGGGGCTTGCGGTGGATGTATAAATACTGCTTACATGTTCACTTGCTAAGATCAAGAGCTTTTTTAATGAGCACTTGCATCCATGGAAGGTCACAAGCACATTAGATAAGTCTTTGTTTTAAACAGTGACGATCTGAAAAGCAGAGTGATGGATGTATCCTTGACAGTTGCAACAGCCAAATAACAGTCTGTTTCTGTGGTTACAGTTTCCTGATGCTGCTGGGTTTATGATTTGTTTCCTCCCACCCTTATCCCCGGGCTCCTCCTTCAATGAATGACATAAAAAAAATCCCCTTTTTAATCAGCAGTGACAGAGCCTGACCCAGATTGCCTCAAGTAGACTGTCTGGCACCACAGTAAGGTTTGCATAGGCTACATGAATTCCTCATAAAGACTAAAAGGTGTGAAAGGCATGCTTGGGCAAAAAAAGGAAGCTAAACACAGCATCTTTCAGTCTTTTGAGCCTGCACTGATAGCAGCAGTTGGAAAACTGATTATTAACAATCTTGGCAAAGGCCAGAAGCTTTCACATCTAGTTTAATAGGGTGTGATGATATGACCAGAGGGTGTCATAATTGTCATCTGTGATGATCCAGATCATACAGGGGTTTGACCTATTTAGCGCTCACACACTTTTTCAGTGTCCTGATGATCCAACTAAGGATCAAAGACTCGTCACACTAAATAAGCAGGCTCTGTGTAGCAAGCAGCTACTTAGACTAAAACACAGCACAATGATCTGAATCATCAATGAAAGTCGGCTGCTTAGTTGCAATAGATTTTATCTAACATGACCATATGCCCCACACCTACTGACAACATTTGGCCACAAAAGAACCGAAGAAGTCCTACCAATGTTAATTTGTTTGGGTCAGCAGCAGACAAAACCAACTGTGATAGAGTGACATGTTCCTATTGGCTTTAAACTAAAGGACTATTTCATGGGTTTTCAGTAGGGCTTGACTGCATTTGATCATAGCTGAAAATAGAAAACACTAAGACTGTCTCAACCTGAACTGGATAATTTCACACAAACTTTTTAAAGTAAATGAATGAAAACTTAAATGTATGCAAACATAAAAGGAGCATTTTCCACTTCAGAATTAGAAAGGTTAAAAAAAAAAAAAAAAAAAAAAACACATTATATGGACAAGCAAAGCTTGAGTATCCAGATTGGCAAAAGCTTTCAGGAGCAAAACACTGCTGGAGGCTGCTGACATTTCTCAAATTAGCACAGGGATCAGAAGCCTTTACAACCCTTACTGCCATTTTTGTCTTCGGTCTAGCTATACAAAACTTGTTTAAAGCCACAAAAACAACACAAAACAAATAGCTTATTTGCATTTATATAATATACAGATTACTAAAAAGTATTTGACACATCCTCAGCTTAAAAACCCCCCCAAACAAACATAATTTTCCATTTATGAGTAAAGCTGATAAGACAATGCTCTCAACATTCCACTTCCTTGTGTTTAGATTTAATGAATCTTTCACCAGTTGTTCACCATATGAGAAGACTCCATACTATGTAGATTACCTCACTGTCTGGAATATGTACCAGTCTTTTTTTCCCTCCTCTCTTCTGCAAAATGAGATATGGTATTTAGGAATAGTTATTAATTAGCTCTATGACAACATTTTCTCTAATAATCTGATTTCCCCTGCCTTCTCACACTTAAGACATCTTCGGGAAAATGTTACCAAGCTGGGCGAGTGAGGCTAGTCTCTCAATCCAGGCCTACAGCTCCCCGCAAGCACCTTTGGGTCACTCAGCTTGCAGAACAGCAGACTACAGTGGAAAAACCAAGCTTTACAGCAATGCACAAGAGCTGCGGGTGTTTGATGAGCATTTGCTGCATTCCCATTTATCATCTTAAGATAACCCATACTACCGTTGCTAGGCAAACTCAGCATGCAGCTTATGGCAGGGCCGGAAAAACCCATTTAGGATCTAATCCTTCAAGATGACATTAACATGCTTCGAGTTTAAGTAGCTTATATTAAGGACCTGCTGCAGCATTCGCTTGGAGTCAGAGAGCTTCAGCAGGAATGTTGACAAGACTCTCAAGGATGGCATCGGTTTTCCCGACAAACCTGAGGCTGCAGAGATAAGAGCAACAAGAAATGGAGAAACACATCAGAGAATTTGCTCAGTAAATTCTCTGACAGTGCTTTCAGTGAAAAGTGATAAGGTCTTAAAAAGTTGAAGTCCTCAGGCACAGTTCCCCAGTGCTTGAGGAAATTTGTTCGCTGCTGCCGTCTTGTTGCGTAATGTGAGTGTTGTCTTTTCCTGGCAAGGGGTCTATAATCATAACTGCTTACTCACTATATTTTTTGTCAAAAACTATAAAAGCAGTGTGTATATAAAACATGTCATTGTGCACTTATTAAATAAAGTAGATGGTTTGGCACCGAAAACACTCCTGCAGCTTTGCAGCCTATAAGTGGGCGAAGTGCTTTAGTCATTTGACTGACAGCTGAATTGGAGAGAAAATATGTTTAGAAGTTAATGAAGACATGTCAGTTAGCAGAGGTTTGTAAGAAACCCCCCACTCCTCTAACTTTTAAAATTTAAGGACCAAAGCTTGGTGATGTCTCAATGCCTTAATAGATAAAGATTTCATATTGCCGCAATATGCCAAACGCCCTTCAGGGATAAGGAAAGGAAAGTTTGAGTGAATTTGTGACACATGCATTACATAATGTGGATGAGAACTGAATATGAACTGTGATTTCAAAAAATTCTATGCAAATTTATATCATTATCATCAGTTAATATAGGCTGCAGCTTTCCAAGTTTAATCACATGGAAGTTTCTCTCAGTCTGTCAACAGTTTGATCTGTAAATCCAGGAAATACTTGTCTTGCAGGTGTTTTCTGTTATGCTGTTTTACCCGTTCAACATAGTTTCCCCGTTTACTGTATTCCGTCTCAGTAATGAGAGACAGCAGCAAACTTATTTGGCCTGAAAGCAACACAGTGCATGTTTGGAGCAACTTTTCCTCCAAGGGATAATTTATACCAGGGGTCTTCAAATTGAATCCTCAAAGGCTGGTGTCCTGCAAGCTTTAAATGTTCCTGGTCTAACACACTGGAATCAAATAGCTTAATTATGTCTTCGGTATGCAGCTGGTTCTGTAGAGTTCTGCAAAAAAACGTTATTATTTGACTCAGATATGTTGAAGCAGAAACATCTAAAAGTTGAAGGAGTCTGGCCCTCGAAGCCTGGCTATAAAGACCCCAGATTTATACCTACAAAGGTATGATTTGGAGGGCACTTGGCCAAATAAATACAACTTTTGTAAATTCTATTTCTGAGAACAATAAATAGCCTAAATATGGTAGTTTGTTTCAATCCTTTTAAAGTTAGCAAGTTGTCAAGTTACAACCTCAGATTTTAATATATTTTATTGAGATTTTATGTAGTAAAGCAACACTTCCAATTGTGGAATGAAAGGGGTATATTATTTGTTGTTTTCCATTAAAGAAATAAACTCAGTCTGAAAAGTATGACGTGTATTTGTATTTAGCTCAAATGAATCAACGCTTGGTAATACTCAGCTGCAAGTGTTTTTAATGATTACTCTGCCAGATAATCACTTCTAGAGACTAAAGTTGCTTCCTCATTCTTCTTTGCAAAATAGCTCAATTTCAGACAGATTAGATGGAGAGAATATGTGTGAAGCAGTTTTCAAATCCTTATTCAGATTCTCACCTGGAATTATGTCACGACTTTGACTGGGGGGGAAGGTGCGTTCTGAATGCTGTTCGCCCAGGGTGTCAAACATGCTAGGACCGCCCTTGCACACTCTTGATGGCTTCAATGAAACTTATGAATGTGTCTAAATGGTAGAAAATTATTTTGCAACTGTAACAATGATGCTGTCACTTCCATTTTTCACTGTTGGAATGGTTTGTGTTAGTCTATTTCATAACATCCAAATGAAGTCCACTGAGATGTAGCAAGAATATACAAAAAAACTTCAAGGGGTTTGGCCAAATCACCAGGTGAATTGACCTTTTTGTACTTTCACTAACATGAGTCAAACAATAAAGCTTTTTTCTTTGCAAGCATTGTCCAGGTCATATCAGCTGCCAGATATCCTAACACACAAGTTTTAGAAACTAAGGCAAAGCTGTTTTTTTTCCCCTAAAATTTTCAGGATGACTTGATAACTTTGAATACTTGGCGGCATGCTATATGCCCGTATTGCATTATTGTATCTGACAGCAGAGGGATAAATATATGCAAATCATATATTTTGGGGGAGTTTTGCTGAATTCATGAGAGCACAGTGTGTAGGAGAGAAGTAAACAGAGATTTATGCAGAATGAAGATGCTCAAAATCACATTATGTAACAACATTATGGCTATTTTCATGCTGAATAATTAAAATTTGCACTGAATAATATTTGTCAGCATATGTAAGGTAGTTTAAGAATGGGTTACTACCCATTCTTACTTTTTTTTCCATGAGGAGAAACAAATTGAGAAAACTGAAAAATATGACCTTTAACCACTTCTATATGCTACATCGATTATGCACACACACAAAAAAAGCTTCCACGTGTACAAAACGTGTGTGATTTTACATAAGAGGTCCTCAACTTGTGTTAATAGATTTATGTCATACACGTCTGATGCCGCAGGCACTACATACTTTACATTACAGTTTGATGAGGGAACCCCTAGCTGTTTAAAAGCTTTAAAACCAAGAGAGGCAGCTGGGTGAGGTCTGTGTTCTGCAATACAGTGTGTGCAGCTCTAAAACCTGGGATGTGCGTCCTGGCATGTGTATTTATGTAGTCAGGGGGTCTGGTGGGAAGAGCCAGAATTAGCTGAGGGTAGTAATAGGTCACTTAGCAGGGCCAATGGAGAAAAATCCTGTTGACGCAACATGTCCAATAATATTTATTTCCTTTTATCCTGCGATTTAGTGTCAGCATCTAAAAGTGGGAGGCAAACCCAAACAACGCTGAAGGTTGGCACCTGGTTTTAAAGTGGAACAGGGCAGAGGTTCCCTCAAAGAAGAAAAAGTACCACTTCCGGAACAGAATTCACTCAAGCAATGTGTTCCTGTGAGGAGACACAGCAGACCTTGCTGGAGCATGTGAGACATGCTCGCTAAAGAATATGCAGTAAAAACAGGCAGCCAAGGCCTCGGGAGGAGTTGTTTTTCACAGGCCTGTGTGGTATGCATGTGCGCCTCAACCCACTCCGGCCCACCTCGTGGCTGGCTGGTTGGCATTCCTGGCCCGCTCTGTAATTATGGCTCTTCTCCAGACTGCTTTGCTATTCTCTGATCTGATCTTTCCCCAACCACCACCAATGCACACTTACAGCAATTAGCCAAAAGCGATTCTCCTGGACATTTAGCTTAGAATACCATTAGTTTGGTAAATATGGCCAGCAGATAAAAAGCATCTCACTGTCACGCTCGGCATCGTGTATCACCAATCAGAGGTAATAGTGATGTTTTTAACTTAATTTTTAAGAGATTAAATTATGTGAAACTTGAAAAACGAATGAACTCTTTCACACCAAATGTTTCTGTTTTGATACCAATACACCCGAGTCCACTAAATCTTCAACAAGGTACTTTTTAAAAACTTGTAAATGTGACAAATGCTGCCAAAGTGTACCAAGTGTTTACATGCAAAATGAATTTATTTTTTTATATAATAACATGAATGTTGGTATTCTTAAAGCTTTGTACTACTGCGGTGATTTTGGAAACATTCCTTTCCTACATTAAGGAAGGATTTTGATTTTAAAGTTTGCATATAGAATACAAGAGTCTAACCAAATTATTTGTTTGTCTAAACAAATGCTGATAGTTTGTTTGACTTTAACTCCCTTGTATTTCATTCTTTGAAACATTCTTGTGATTATAGGGAAAGAATTAAATGCTGGTGATTGCCTAGCAATGTTGGTCAGAACTGGTGCAGAAACATGATCATTTTAGATGAAAATGTAGGTTGTTTTTTTTTTTCAAATACACTTTATGTCACAAAGTAACCAGTCTCCCTTGTGGTGAATTACAGATAGACTAAACTGGCAACACAGGGTTTTTAATTCTCTGTGCTGATTTGTTAGATCTCCAACCTTTGGCGTTAAGAAAGCTTTTCTTTGAACTTCTCTCTAATCGTGGGCCAAATAGTCATAGAAACCAGCATGGTGCCGAGTAATGCTGTTTAAAACTTTTACTCTCAGGAAACGTGTGGCTGTGTTGTACTTATTTCTTTCACATATTTTGGACATATAGTTATTAGAAGCTAGAAGCATCAACCTCTTTGAAACAGAAACACTGAAAGTGAGATGAGATGCAGTTTAAAGAAATTCCAAATTTGTTTGGATTGCACCTGGTGAAGTGGAGAAGTCTACGTGGGCCAAAGCATGTTGATGCAAACTTTCAATGATAACAGAGGAAATTACTCATGATGTCTACTACTTTTGCAACAGATGTGGGTTTAGGGTGAAGTGTTCGGCTTGAAAGGTGTTAATTTCTATAATTTCTGATTGACAGTATTTCCAGACCATTTCTGACCACATTTCCAACACAGACTCTTATAGGTTGAAGGCTGGGATGACTTTTTGCTGCCTGGCTGTGTTTCACATGGAAAATGACGCCAAGCCCAAAGAAAAATTTGCAAGAAATATGTAAATATTTAGCCATGACAAAAGTTCAACAATCAGAACACATGAATTGCATATGAAAGAGAATCTCTCAGAAGTTCAGACAATCTGCACTATTCATGCAGTCGGGGGCACATGACAGGCCTGCAGCAGAAGGATTAGGACGATCAGCTGAGCAAGACTCAATACCACATTGTTCCTCACAGTTCACCGCTTGTTTTTTCCCCTCCAACTCTCCCTGCAGCTTATCAGAGGAGCCAGACCCAAATCTCTCCCCACTTATGCCTGCCAAACTTTAATCACCTACAGCCCACATCCAAACATAAAACTGTTAAGCCACAAAACCACGGTACAAAAAAAGTCAAAGCCTTCCGCTGTTCTTTTGGAAGGATCGATGTGGTTTCGAATGTGGACTCGTTGCTCTAGAAAAAAAAACCTCATATTTGGTACAAAAAAATAACACAAAGATGGGCAATTAGGTTAATCTGCTCTAGGCTTCCGATAACAGAATACAGATCTGCCATTGTTTACAGGTGACATCTGCATCTGGGTGACAAAAAGGCAGCTGCAGAACGGATCAGGAAGGGTGTGTGCCAGCGCTCATTGTCTCTGCTCGACACCGATAGCAAACATCCCGCACTGTTCACACACATCTACTCCATCACAGGTGGATGTGACAGTCTGGGCAGTAAATTATTGGCACTATCAAAACGTCAACATTCTAGGGTTGTGTGGTTTAACGAAAAACATTTACAGGAATTATGATGGATGTAGTAACTGTAATACAATGCCTTGCAAAAATTCAAACTTTGATGTATTTCAAAGGGTCTGATGCGAAAGAACAACACAAAAGTAGTTAATATTTGTGGAGTGAAAGAAAAGGAAAATACAACAAATTTATCCCTAATTGATTGGATCTGATCTTTGAACAGCAGTTTTCAAGTCTTATCCATTTCCTTTTATTAGATTAAAGTCTGGACTTTGACTGGGCCAATTGAGCATATGAATATGCTTTAACCTAAACCATTCCACTGTAACTCTGAGTATATGTGCTGGGGAACAGTAGGTGTGGATCTCTTTAGTTCCTCTAGTTACAATGGGCTCCTCTGTCACTTCTCTGTCTATCAGCACAGGCTCATGGTCATGTCTTGGTAGGTTTGTAGTTTTGTTAGATTGGAATGATATCATGACCAGCGCTGACCGCGATGTTCAAACCTTTCAAATCTTTTCTGGACTTGTGTTCCTTGATCTTTATAACGCTGTGTTGTCTCCAGAAACCTTACGAGACCTTCCCAAAATATCTACATTTACACATAGAAAGAAACTGACAAGGAGAACTTATGGGATGGTTTACAATGCGTTGTACTGGATTTTATCTAAGAGTTAAAGGATCCAGATACATCTGGATACTGTCAGATTTATATATACATATACTGTATATAAACAGTAATTCATATCGAAACCCTTCAGTTTCACAAGTATCCCAGTAAGATAGTTTGGAGTTTGTGGTTCTATCCCTTGTGCACTGGGCAAAGTAGTCAAAGTGCCTTGACGATACCAACATTGAAAAATACCTACATAACCACAAAAGTATTAAAAAACCCAGCATTGTGCAATCTGAATGTTGCACAGGAAGCACTTTGAAAAGCACCTTGAAAATTGACATCGGCAGCATTTTCCCTTTAAGAGAGGATTGGACAAAGTAGGCCCCCCTTTTTTGCCTCCTCGCCTTTTAAACGGCTGTAATGGAGATTAAAAGCTCAGAGAAATGCTCACCTGGCATACGCATCAACTGGCCCAGACTTGCCACAAAGGAAGAGCATGCAGGTGTCCCTGCTTGACTGAAACTGTGCAAAAATTGCGTCTGATAGTGGTGACCAAACACAGCCACGTTGGATGTGTTTGAGAAATTGCTATTTTTAACTTTTACAGTGATAACTATGCTGTTTTTCTGCACGTTAGTTTACCTGAACCAGATTATATATTTTGAAATGGCAAAAAGACTTTGAATCTCCATGGTTTTTTAATAGGATGAAACAGTTTCTCACCTATATAGAGTGAGGAATCTTTCTTCTTCACGTGATCATCAATGTAGGAAACTCCAAGGGGCTGCACTGGAGTGGCCCCAATCCCCAGCAGGACCTGGGCCCCGATGAGCAGCAGGTACATCATGTTGGTGTTGGCCTTGTTGGCGCAGAGAGTCTCACCTTGAGACTCACCAGAGCTAGTGTTGGAACAAACATCCCGACCCAAGTTGGTCCTGTGAATTTTTTCTATCTCATACTGCTTTGTCAAGAATTCGGGAAGAGCTGAGAGGAGAGCTCCCAAGGCCATTACTATACCCCCGCAGCCAATCAGACGGGGCCGGTGTGCTTTTGCCCCAAAATAGCTTACGAACAGAATCAGTGCCAAATTGCCGATTTCGAAGCTGCTGGCTATCACTCCAACATCGGCGCTTTGCAGGTTGAACCGTCGTTCCAGGGTAGTCAGCACACTCACCTGAAAGACAAAACAACAAATCTGAGGCCAGGGAATCAAATTTATTCTAACAAAGAGATTGGACCTCTGTTCTACTTATTTACTTTCACCACCAGCTTCTGTCTTTCACCATCCACACCACAGTTTAATACCCAAGCAGAAACTTATCAGGAACAAAAAACAAGGAACAGATTGGTTGTTTGCAACAGTAAAGCCATCACAGCATGTTTTGAAATGTTGAAAATTTAGGGGAATTCCACTTTTACTTCTTTAACATTTAACAAAGCAGCAAGAAGCTAATCCTGGCTTTGATTACAGCTCTTATGCTAACCTATGCTTACATTTGATTGAACTTTTTAACTCTGGCATTTCTGTCAACTCAAAGGAGAGATCTAAACTCAGCATTTAAATCTCACTTCTCTTCACCTATATCAGAACATAAAATATATGGCTATGATACGTAAATCTGTACATGACAAATTTTTCAGTATTTTTCAGTCAAATTTTTCTGTTATTGCGTCACTCTGATGACAAAATGACCAGTGCCTACAAATACTTACACTACCAATCAAACAGCCAGAAACCAGGAAGAGTGAGCTAACCGAATAGCTGATTGAGCAGCTGACATGTAGTCATTTTTAAGTTATAATGTGAGACAAAAAGAGTACTGCACAGGTGTTTAACTGAGAAACTCTTTTTATATGGCATCCTAATGTTGAGAGACTTCATTCATATTTTAAGATATTTTTTTATTGATCCATGCTAATATAATAAACAGCAGAGTTGTCATAGTAGAGTTGATCTTTAAGGTACAACCCAAAAATCAGTTTTTTGTATTTACAAATGTAACTAGGCTGAGAATTATTAGCCTTCACTGTTTATATAGTTAGACTGAATGAAGGGATTGTTAACAAATGTATTAGATGACATAGATGAAAGACCTCAAGTTAGGAGCGCAGTACAGTTTGTTTTCAGCTTATGGGGCACAAACTCAAGGGTCCCCTTTGGCCATTCCTGCTTAGTGTTTGTTCCAAAGATAACAGGGCAAATTATTTATATCGACTCACAACATGTTTATTTGAGTAACAGATTTCTGGTACAACTATGATCTAAAACTGCAATCAACACTGGAAGCAGAAGAGTGCTACTTCAGCAGCAGGAGATGTGACAGATACTGACTAGTTTGTGTACATTTACCGTGTTTTTTTTACCTTCCCACAAAACTCAACAGCTAAACATTTTGGTATATTTCCTAGAAAGCTAACAAGCAGACTAAAAAATATTAATTTGTGAATGATAACGGCAAGAAATCACAACCCTATCATTTTTCATTTTAACATTATTTTTCATCTGGGAGTGAAAAACAAACAAAAAACCCCCACAGATGCTCTTGGATCATATATCAGTTAAAAAAATGTTTTTTTTGGCACTTGTGGCCTTTATTGACAGTTACCAGACAGGAAATGGGCAGAGTAAAAGAAATGCAGCAAAGATCTCAAAGTCAGGAATCAAACAAAGGACCGCTGAATCGAGTATACGGAGTAACTCTTCGACCGCTACACCACTTGACATCCTTATATAGTTGACTTAAAATTCAGTATCTTATTATGCTTCACATCAAGCCTTATTGGAAACAGATCACCAAATCTAACACTACATCTAAAAAAACAGGGATTCTGTTTCACATGTTAAATGCCAAATTCTTCTCTGAAGAACATTGTGAAATAAACTCTTACATTAGTAATTCTGTGTTCAGCTGAGCATTTTAGCTACTTATATAGGCAACAGACCACATCTAAAAATAACAGTAAAAGTTTTAACTAAGTCCTTTGGAATGTGAAGGCTGTTTGTCTTGTTACATAATGATACAGGCTGAGGGTCTTAGGTAAATAAAGCAAAGAGTTAAAACTGCAGAAGCATGACAGCTGGCCCACTACTGAAGGCAGAGAAGATCATCAGGTGATACAACTGCCAGAAATAATACATTAAGGCTTGTTTTTTTTTTCTCTTATAGGAGTTTAAAATGTGCTTAATTCTTTGATATGCAGGTGTCACAAGTGATGCATACAGGTCAGTGTTGCAGCTGCTCTCGGTCTAAGTGCAGCATGTCCCTCCCTGAAGTTCAAAGCAAAGGGACAATGACTGTTTGGAGCGCCCAGAGTCTTCCACTGAATTTAGGGAATGGAAAACTTCGGCCCCTTGGGTGGCTATTTGTCATAAATTAAGGAAAACAGAACAGGCAGGACAGGCTGGCTCCTCCCGTCGTGTCTCATGTTTGGAAAGAAAAAGAAAATCCAATTAGAGCCGTAGTTACTATGGAAGATCTGAGTAAATGTGAGTCTAGCTATGCAGGAAAACCCGTTCTGAGTACGATAGGTTCAACATATTCATCTCTTCAGCTCTGACCTCAACAGGCAGCTTTCCAGGAGGAGTTAAACCACCATGAAATATACAGGAAAAAGTAAGCAAATGGAAACCATTCCGTCAGTGGTCCCAGCCATGTTTTGCCCAGATTACAGTGGAAATGTTTAATCTGCTGCACAGCAACAAGTAAACTTTGTAACACTAAGCAGTGTGTCTCATCCGAAAAACAAGACACTTTCCCCTTTAGAGATGTTTTTCAGAATTAACTGGAAGGGGTTTAATACACATAAAGAAAACAAGGCCTCCTGCAGCTAACATCCCCTGTATGACATTATGTTTTAGCTCTAAGAAAGATGCTAAAATGATGCTATTTGCAATGGTTGAGCAGCTGTGTTTAACTGGAGCTGAGACTATTTAGAATAATTTCCTCTCTGTTTTATGAGGTGGAACTTACTGATTGTTGGCTTACGTTACTCCAACGGCAGAAAACAATCAGGTTAAAAATTAGTTATGAGCATGAAGCATAAATAATATTCATTAGCATGAGAACACTTGGATTAAAAAGAACAATAATCCTTTGAATACGCTCTGAAAAATAAAACACAAATAGACTTGTTTACATATAAAAATAATTCTGAGTGAACTCATAAGTACAACCAGTTGTCCATTTAGTTTTTTTTTTTAACATTTACAGCTTTGTTATTATTGCCTGTTGTCAAGTACTCTGTTAACAGCTGAACCAATTTTTTTTAAAAAAGGCCAGAGGCTAGTCGAAGTAATAGATTACCGCGGTGTGGTGTATATTTTTTTTAATTTATGTCCTCATTAAATATTTACTCCCTAGAGAACCAATCAACGTGATTATCCAACATACCCAATACAAACTAACATAACAAATAAGCTGAAATGCCAGAGTAGTGGATAGCTGGAAATGATAAACAGGGTTTTGTTAGGCAGTGAATGGCTTCCCTTTCAGCGCTCACTGGGTTGAAGGCTGCCTCGGCGTGACACGAGGCAGCCAAACTAACACCTGGTTGAGATCCAGGTGTTAGTTTGGCTTTCCAACTTGAGCTCTTAAGTGTCAAATTTGACTGTCGTCACAGAGGTGCAGCTACGCCCAACACGCCACAGACTCTTTATATCTGGACATGAGTCATAGAGAGAATTTAGCACTGCATTGTACTTTTAAGTATTATAATGAAACTGCATTTAACTACGGTAAATGAACCGAGATCAGAAATATTATTTAATCAAAGTTAGGCATAAGCACTATGGGTGTTAAATCTTCATGTTGTTAAAAAAAAAAAAAAAAAAGACAATATTTCTCCTTGGAGCAAAAGTTCCGTTGAGAAGTGCGGCGTTGTTTCTGTTTTAGTTTAATTTGATAAAAATGCAAATTGGATTTTCACAAATGTTAAGCTCAGATCTTGTCTTGTCTTAAATCTATGTAAAATGTTGAATGTACTGTTACGCTCTTCTTAAACTGTACAGATGAGCTGCTCAACGTCCCCATTCAATTTACATGAATTTTAATGTTCCATTCAACAACACTTCATTTGTTAGTGTTGGCTAATATCCATTATCTAGATCCGTTTAAAACGTTCTCATTTCTAATTGTACTTTAGTAGATTATATAAATTTCTGTCTGTAATTGATTGAAGATAAGATGCTGTCATATTGCTGCAAACATTTTAATGCACCTGAGCTTTTCTCAGTTGCAATAATTTAAATTGATAATGCATTACATCAATATGACTTACCCAGAGATGCACTGATCAAGTTTTTTTTACTGACTTGATATTAATTAGATTTTTTCAAGAGAGCAAGACGTTTTTCTGTGGAATTTTTGTGTTAATTCAGCAAAAAGTGACCATACGCAGTATGAAATGGGGGCATGCTTTGGTGGAGAGCTGATCAGGAATTAAACGGTATTAATGGTGTCAGATACTTGTGATATGTTATCATTGTATTGGCCAACACAATTTGTTAACTAACTCAAAAGAAATCATTACTTACAATCTAAAGTCTCAGGAGTCGGTTGCTAACTTACTTTCAATTTTTTTATATATATATATATATATAAAGGCTCAAAAACAGCAGTCTAACTATTTGCTTTTGTCTGTTTTGTTTCACTGCTGCACTCGAGCTGCTATATCGGGACGTTGCTGATTGTCTTGTACAGTAAAGAGCTCACAGGAAGGCAAGGGGCCTAAATGTTGAACTTTCCCTCTCTAGTGCCAGCAAACTCTCTTACCATAAGCACAATGATCCAATCAGAGATGCCATAGTTGAACATTTAAGTCAACACCAGCTTTTCAGCTTGACATCTTGCCAGGTACCCAATGACCTGCAGATGGAAAGAAAACTTCATGGAAATAAAAGCCCTTGTGTTTATCCAATGAGATGACTGCAAATCTCACTGTCTGCTATAGTTTTACAGTCCATTCACTGTTTGAACAGGTGTCCAGAACTAATGTGCCATAAAAAAATAAAAAAAAAAACGGCTGCCAGTCCTGCTCTATCTGAGAAGCAAAGGAGGATTTGCTCTTTTTCTTGCTGTCAGAGTTATCACAGTGTGGCACCACCATCCTCAAGCTCCAAGATGCTCAACAGGTCCACTTACAGAGGAGATAAGATGTTCCAGTCCAAATATGGCTGAGGCATTTAGGGTTTGGGTGTATTAATTGGGAGCAAGCAGAGACATTGCTGCCTTTCCTCAGAGAATAAACACTGCTAATGTTGAGACTAAACGTTCACAGCGGCTGCCTGAGGCTGCGAATCTCAATCGAGATGCTTTGATAAATATTGTGGAGCCCTTTAGGGAGTTTTTCTTCCATTAATTCCAAAAAATAAGAACTCTCCGCATGCCTTTGTGTGTTTCTTTCTTTTGACATTTTAATTTAACTGGCATCATGTAGAGAGAGACAGGAAAATACGTTTATCTGTAATCAGTGTTGAGTAAATGTGAAAATGAAAGAGTGAGCACGTGTGGAAGATCGGAAGAAAGAAGGAAAAATGAGGATTGGGGTCTTGACCTTGAATGACATTTTTGGTCAATTTAGCCAATTGATGTTTTTGTTCTGAACTAATTAGCCTATTATCAGTATCGTAAATGATTTTTAAGTTTTTCTGTACCCACGTGACAAGAACCAGAAGCCAAACATCTGTCCTGCAGCCGTTTTCTGAGTTCTGTCACTGCAGCCCTTCAGAAAAGCCCAGAGTGGAGCAGAAAATCTGCAGCTGCAGCCTTTCACTGTACTGTACAGTAACAGGACAGACTCCTGGCTGCATGAAGCCCCTGCTGTGCGGTACTCACCAGGTACGCTCCCACTGTGCCCTGTGCCAACATGAGAGCGCACTCCGATATCAGGAAAATCTTGATGTTGGAGAAGCATGATGAGTTTTTGCGGAGAGTGTCGCTTTCCAGCATGTCGCCGCCACTGCTGCTCCCCGGATCCCGGTGCTTCTTCACCTGCATCCCCGCCGCCTAGGACTCCCCGAAACACTCGCCGGGGGAGGAGGAAGAGGTTCACCGGAGGAAGACACCGGCCGGCAGCTTCAGGGTTTCGTTTTTGTCTTCTACCCGCGGAGGCTACATTCGCGGGTTTCTACTTGGCGACGCGTCTCGTTAAGTCAACAAATTGTAAGGCTTTCATCTGACAAGCTTGGGAGCGCAGATCCAAACTCCGCGGGGCTCTGTCGCTGCTCCGCGGCTAAACATTGCTACCTCGTCGACACCGCGCAGAAACATGTGAGCTTTCCGAAGGCACGAGTGAACCGCCGGCATAAAAACCTCCGTCACGTCGCATGCTTGGGCCGCAGAGTTTTGTGGGTTGGAGCGGCCGGTGAAGGTTCTCCTAACTCCGGCAGCGGAGGACTGACAGGGACATTCAGCCACAGCGGCTGCGGAGTGTCTGCGCCTCTACCTCCTGCCTCTGCTCTCCTCCCTCGGTCTGTCTGTAGCACCAACCCTGCGCTAGGGGCGCTGTGCAGCATCTTCAGCTCTGCTCTTTTCGGAAAAATACTAAACTGTCCCAAAAAAATCCTGCAGGGCACTGAGTGTGTTTTCGACCACTGTTAAAGGAGTGTTTTAGTGTTGACATGAGGCATAGCAACAATGGATGGCTGCATTGACTGAATGTTGTGGAAGGGCGTTACCATACATTCAGCCACATTGGTGCACAGACAGTCCTGCTGTGTTGTTTTTAATATGGGCAATACGGACAGTTACCCAGGACTACAACAATTAAAAAGTGGTGGATAAAAAAAAAAACCAATTTCTTTGTCAGTTGCTCATTGAACTATGTTTCTATTGCTTTTTGCAGAATTTAGGGAGTTGGTGTCCACTGTTTGCTGTTGATAATAGGAACACTATTTTATATGCTTTGTGAGGGACTGCAAGGGATTTTATCACAATCAAAAATTTCGATTATCATGAAAAATGTAGATGAAATGCAGGAGATCATGATCGATTAGTTGATGGCGACAAGAGAAGTTCACCCAAGCAAAAACCACCAGTGTCTAAGTTTTCTATTTTAAGGCATATTTACATATTTCTAAGCAATGTTTAAATATTAGTGTTTACTTCAGTAACTCAGAGTAGAAAAGCCTGTCTGAGGCTGACTTGTGGCAGAAATGCTGAGTGATTAGAAAGCTCATCAAAGTAATTAAATATTTTTGTAATCATGTATATCATTACACACTTTGTTTTTAACAATTGCAACATTTTACTAAATTGGGATCAGAAGTTGCACCTTTATTTGTGTGCATTTTCCACATAAAACATTTTAAGGTTATACATCTTTTAAGTTTTTAAAAAGGATAAATAAATACTTATACACTGAAGGAAATGCCAGTATGTGGCACAAACATTCAACAAAGAATTCCAAAGAGCCACACTACATAAACTACATTGTTGCTTTGAGTCGGTAGTACTATGCCAGTCTTCCTTATCCACCAAAACATTCAACACTGTTGTAGATATGGAGAGGGCAATTGTTGCCATCGTGTTTTTCTGCAGTAGAGAAGCAGAAGTTCTGTTTTTTGCTCATCCTGTTTCTATGATTATTATTGGATCATCATTTGAGTGGGCACAGGATGAGACACTGCAAAAGCTATGATGTAATGCAACCACATCAATTATGGGCTCTAACTGACTGAATGAAAAACAAATGGCGTGTTACGGCTGCAAAGATTTTATGAACATGTTTTTATGACATGAGTAATATGTGAGGTGTGACATAGGTTTGAATAAAACTGGCAAACAAATAACTTATTGAGTTACACAATTATACCAATATTTTTAGTTAATAGGTGTTTCCTTTTTTTTTGACTGAAATAACGAATGTTTTAAATATTTTCTTCAGTTGCACATTTTAAATCAAAGCTGCAGATGGGAAGATGACTTTCTCTCACTTCCTAAAATCAACTGGAACTGGAACAAAAATGAAAGCTGAAAATGAGACTGGAAAGATTAAAGAGGCAACCATGATTTATCTCAGCCCTCTCATTCTCCGACCTTTTGTCTGGCAGGAGTCCAAAGTAAAGTAATCATGAATTGTGAACACTTCCTCACTTGAAACCATCTAAAATCCAACAACAACAAAAAAAATCCTGATAGCAGAATTATTTGCTGCCTCTTCTGTTCTGCCTGCTAGGAGAAAAGAAATATCGACAGAGTGACAGTTTTAACACTGGATGTGTTATTCAAACAAACTGTGACAAAGTCTTCACTTCCAGCTGAGCAGAGATGTGAAAAACCACGACAAGTATGTAAATACTGAAAGCTCAGCTGAACAGTGTCATGGGAAATGTAAATCTAATGTGTCGTGGTGTGTTTTAAAACACAGGATAACGTGTGAACCAGCTGAAAAAGCCACCTGTGTGTGCCGTTTTGGTTGTGCGCAAAATCTGTACAGATATTGTTATGCAGAGGCTTTTCAATTATTGTACCCACCTTTCAGTCAGGCAAGAATTGATGGATTATTATTGATTAAAATATTCTAAATGGGTACCAAGTTTTAAAAGAGAACATTTCTCAATAGTAAAAGGTTTGAACGAAATTAAATTTTACTGTGTCACTCTAGCCTATATAATGCACATTTTTCCTCAGATTTGGCCTTTCACCTATGTTGTCTGCTTTTCTCCTGGTCCCTTCAATGTCAGACTTTAAGGTTTTGTCAAAATAAACGTGCAGATGGTATCTCAAAGTATCAAGAGTATGACGAATGTACCTCATCCTGTATTATTGTACCTGTTTATATTAAAACAGAAATCTGTTGTTTCAATAGCTTCTGAAACAACAGAAGCTATTTTCTTGTTAAGGTGATATGAATCTTCTTATTCAGTTAATTTTAACCTCTGGAAAGCTTTAAAATTATACATGATTAGTTAGTATAAAGTATTTTTTGATGTGTTATTTCTTGAATTGGATCTTAGAGGAATGATTGTCTGTCTGATAGACCCAATTAATATATCCAAATTGTTCCATCACTTTTTTTTTTTTTTTACCCTATCAGAACAACAAAGAAGATTAGACTCTAGGGCACAGGTGTCAAACTCCAGTCCTCAAGGGCTGCTGTCCTGCACTTTTTAGATGTGCCACAGGTACAAAACGCTGGAATGAAATGACTTAATTACCTCCTCCATGTGTAGATAAGATCTCCAGAGCCTTGCTAATGACCTAATTATTCTATTCAGGTGTGCTGCAGCAGAGGCACATCTGAAAGTTGCAGGACACCGGTCCTTGAGGACTGGAGTTTGACACAGCTGCGTCTAGGCCATAAGACCTCATTCACTAAGGCCTATACATATTCCTCAAGAAGATAGTTATTTGTTATGTTGTCCTTCAAACTTTGAGGAGACTCTTAAACTCTAATATATTACAAGTTCATTCCTGAATCATAAATTATTTCCCTTTCGCTGTAATAATTTGTAGAGTAAAATACATATATGGCTTTTATTTAGGTTTCTTTGTGTATTTTAAAAAAATTTTTTTTAGCTCCGTTAAATCTCTAAATAGTATATTTCAAATTGGTTACAAAATTGTGAAATAATTTATCTTAATTTCAGAGATTACTGATTGATTTAGGAACATTAAAGGAGATGTATTATCCATGCATCAGAAAGATACCTGGAGTGTTGCTTTGATTGTTTCATACATATTGGAGAAATCTTTGAATCTCCCGTGGCAGCCATTCAGGGCTGCCTAAACATTTGTTCCCGCAAAGCACTGCCTATTTACACAAAGCTCCTCCTTAGAGCTGCAGTCTTTAAGCTGACAGCGCAGCCCTTCCCCACACCTCCCACACACAGCTCAACCAGACTAACAACAGCAGCAATTAACAAAGACCTGGTGGAACTATGCGTGTGCTGAGGTGTCAAATTACAAAGTCAAATTTTTTGTAAGTCATGTTTGATATCTCTTTAAAAACAACTGAAGGCAGGATAGTTACTTCATTGTACCACACTTACAACCCACACTTACAAATTTATGGATGTTTAATATTAGAGAAGTTGCTAATTTGTCTAATTAATTTGTGTGTGCTGAAAAATAAGAAAAAGCTGTTTTTAAAAAAGTGAACAAAATTCTAAGCTGAGTCTTGTTGTTTTGTTGAGTTCACAATGATTTTTGGCATAAAAAGTCAAACACTGGAATTTTAACAGTTTTTGTTAGTTACTTGTACTTTGTGAGATTCAGATTAGCTCTAACAACACCAGTCTGATTGGAACGTGGAAATACATGATTGAGTGTGTGCGTGCGCGCGCGTTTGCTTACATACGATAAACGTGAAGGGATGTGAGTCAGGTGGAGGGAGGAGATGGCTTGGGCCGATGCCAAGAATGTATGAATGACGAGCCCTGTGTAGCATTGTTCTGCCCTCTGAAACAGCTGTTATTTATAGGATCTGGGAAAGGGTGGATGAACAGAGGGCCAACCCATCTGCTGGAAGACACTGGGAAAATTTAAGGCGTTTGAGGAATGAGTGGGAGTACAAACAACACTGAACTTTGACGTTTCCTGTTTAAACTTTTGAAGAAAGAATTACAAGCACTACCTGTTATTCTGCTGGGTTTCCCCGAAGGAGCTCTAAAGTGTAGCTTTCCTCTTTTGTTTTTGTGGACAATGAACCATTATTCTAGCAGATTTAATTTTAGGCAGTGCAGAGAAAGCTTGATCTGAACAAAAATGGATATTGTATCTTAGGCTTTTGTTGTTTTTTTTCCATTTAGTACAAATGTACTGTATTCCAATTTGTAATTCTGTTTTTTTTTTCAGAGCACGATTTTTTTTAATGCATATTTGCAAGAAACCACAAGCGACATAAAGAGAGAAGACAATTGAGAACAAATGATCGTTAAACTAAATTAATTTAACAATGTATAACTGTCTGGAGATAAGTGCACTTTAGTACTTAAGGCTTCAGTTGTTCAAAGATATTTGTTTGAAACATGACTCCAAATTATTGACAGAAAATCTACCTAGAAGTAGTTATGGGTTTTCTTAGAGCCACAGATGCAAGATTTATATTCACTTGCAGTCCACTGTACTTCAGCTTGTGCCTATAGTAGGTACGAGGTACTACAAAGGATTTGGACTCAATTCTTAAAACTACTGGATCAAGATGCTGCTGTCCTTTCATCAGAAAGAAATTCTTTCTGATGAAAGAAATTCTTTCTGATGAAACTGGTATACGCCTTAATGCCAATGTTAATTCCTTTATTCTTCTCTAGTCCTGCAGATCATCCTTTTGGGATTGGATCCATTTCAGCTGTATGTCTCTCATGAGGCCTAGTCCCCAATGTGTAATATAATGGCTAAGGAGAAAGGTTGACCTATGACTTTGCACTAAACAAGTCAAGTAAAGTCAAGTTTACTTGTATAGGACATTTTACAAAATGTCTCACATGGTAAAAGCATAACACAATAACCAACACTGAGAAAAGCAACAAACATTACATACCAATAAAGAATAATCACCATCGAATATATTGATCAGTGTTTCTCCACTAATCAAATGCAGCTCTTAGCAAGTGGGGTTTTATCCTTGATTTAAAAGAACTCGGTGTTTCTGCATTTTTGCAGCTTTCTGGAAGTTTGTTCCAGATTTATAATGCATAATACCTGATTTCTGCAACTCCATATTTGGTTCTGACTCTGAGGGTGCAGGGTCTTGTTGACCTGTTTTGTTTTACATGACTCCTGCTATTTTGCACAGACTTACTAATGCAAGTCTGTGCAAGAGGGTTGTCAAACTGAGGGGGAAAAAAACACTTGATAAGCCTTGCTTAATTCTAAACTCTTTTCTTGCACTTTTGGTCTAGACTCTGGATAGTTATTTAAATTTCACTCTTTGCTTAGCACAAAACCCCTTCTCTCTTCTTTTAGCTTGGACCCAGAGCTGTCTCCTTCAAACCAATGTCCTGTCAATTTGGCTCCAGGCAGTGTAATGTTCAGCCAATCGGCTGCTGCTGAGTGGAGCTGGAATTTCACCTGGAGGGGAGCGGCCTCTGCAGAGGATGGCATTGACTGTATTGAAAGCATATATCTTTTTTTGTGTGGAAAATTCCCATAATTTATTTCCTGCAGTGTCAGATGTTTTTCAGAAATCCTTCATGCATTTAGAAACACATTTTTGCATGGCAGACACTGCTCTCATGAACTGCATGCACTGTAGCTGGATAATAGTCAAAGCATATTCTGGCATTTGATAATTGCATCTGTTCTCTATTAATGTCCCTAAATTCATATAACATGCAAAATAAAAACTTAAACTCAGAAGATCTGCTCATACATATTTAACGCTATAGTCAATTTTCTCTCATTTTCTTCAGAGTGCACCTCAAACCTTGTTTTCTTCTATAATTTTACAGGAGATCGTCAGGACATCTACATACAGTGTTAAAAGGAGAGTCAAACAACCTTCTGCTTGGAGTTGGGAAAATGTCACCAGGCACTTTTTGTGATTGTGTTCCATCTAAATATAGAGTTCTGCTGTCTGTTCTACATTTTGAACCATTTCATGCTGCTGTGCCGCTCTCTATTTTTACACTAGCATCAATAGAGAGGGCAACATGCTCTTTCAAAATAGAGTAACATTATCTGCACTGCTAGAGAGAGGGTTTCAAGAGTGGCACATGTAAAGCAGTGAGGTCCTGTTTCTTGGGTAAATAAAGCAAATGTGCATGCTTCCCTGTGGAACTGGGCTTGATAGGCATAAATAGCACTCTGTTCCCCTTACGTTAGACAAAATTTTGTAGCAATCATGTTTGATTCAGTGGGAAAAAATAGATCTCACAAGAACACATCTCATAATACCTTATTGAACAATAGCCAAAGTTTCGTCATGGGAAAGTACAAACACTACTGAAAACCAGCAAAGCCAGTTGTGCTGCATTCACATAAAGGAAAGAAGAATTACAGTCAGCTAACTGAAGATAGCATAAAAATACACCCCAAAAGTTTAAAGTTACAAGCCATTTGAGACGGAAACAATACCAGGCCAAAAACGCATCCTGGGGGAACTTTTCAGGCAACATTTAGTTAAAACTTCAGTTTTTTTTCCCACTTCTATCTCTATTCCTGTGGTGAAATGCCATCAGAAAACAATGAACTGACTGAAAAAAATTACGTAAAATAAAAAGAGTATGTCCTCTCATGTCACCAACCGGAATATCACAAAGCAACATTGCATTGCTTTTGGTATTTTTTTCCCCATTCCACGCGAAAGAGAACAAATGTCTCTGATATGTCTCCTAAAAAACGTCCAAAAGCACAGTTATTGTTGCAGGATAAACAAAGACACTTACAAAACAAAATGAGGACAAACAGATCAGAACAATACATGTTGGAGTTAGCCAAAGAACTTATCAGAAGAATTGTTTCACCTTGTAGACTTGTTTCCCCCCCACCAAAACCATTTGATTTCTTTCGTTTCCTGACCAACGCAGTCCATGCTCCTCTCCACATAGCAGCTTTTTTGAGTGTATGGTGACAATTTGCACAGAATCAAGGCTGCTACAAAGTCAGTAATTAAAACCATACTTGTGATGTTTTTTATAGAGTTTGTATGGCCAAAGTATTCCATAAAAACATATGATTTCAGAACTATATGAGTCCAGACTAATCTGCTGAAAGCATTTGTTGCCTCCAGACTCATCAGGGAAGGTTGTTCTGAAGAAGATCACCACACAAGATAATATGAAGACTGTTAAATTGTCACTTTGCGTAATCTATTATTCTAATGTGTTTTAATTCCTCAGAAACACAAGTGTAGTTGAAGTGTGTACAACATTAAACATTTTGTGAAACTGAATGTGTTTTTGATCATTTACGTATTATGTAATGTAGTTAATATAAGATATATGTTCTCATCTGTTCTTAATGAACTCTCACTGTTAGAGATGCATAAATATATTCTCATTCGAGAGAGGCTTGGGTGAATCCTGTAGTAGACCAAAAGGTGATTCCAAGGAAAAACAAAACAAAACAAAAAATCTGTTCTAACAAAAACAAAAGCATTCTTCTGAGTTCTGTCTCTGGTGTTCTCTGTTATTTTGGTCTGAAATGTGTCCTTAAAGTGTTCTCCCTTATTCTTCCAAAACATTTAAATCCCAAATTACATGAAGTACTAGAACTTATAATTATCCTGAGAAATCCCCAAACTCCAGACAGAGAATCCTAAACTTTTAATGAAAGGTACTCAAAGGGATATTTTGCTTAATGTCTGATGTGGAAACACAGACAAAATATTTGCTTCTTACCTTTGCATTTATGTAGGAATGGAAAAAACAACTACAGTACTCATTTTCCTGTCTACCTACACACTGGGGACCCAAGCAGAAAAAAAATATTCCATACAAAACTTTGTACTTTGCTGATATTGAGCTCAGGGAGTAGAACAGTTGGTTTATATGGTTCAAAGTCCTTAGTTCAAAAACATCTGGTAACATTTTACCACCATTTTCTGAGCTGAAGGGCAGAGGGCTAAGGGTAAAAATCTCTGGATGAAAAACTTTTGTAACATGTCCCTTTTTTAAAGCGTGCATCAAACAAGGCAGTAATTTCTGTAATTAAAGCCTTCTTTTGTCAGTGCGACTTCAACTGGCAACTTACACAGAAATGCACTCATAAATAAGGACTTGAGGGCAAAAGCAAAGCTTCATTTAAGATGGGTGGGGTAATCTGCGCAGTGGGATTTGACAGCCACTTATGAGATACAGAGTTCATGATTGTATATTATATGCATGGCCTGTGAGTATGAAGCACCAGGCAATGCAGAATATTATAGGGCTCTTTTTCTTCACTCAGCACATTTTATTGCTCGTTTTACACAGGGATGCATTTACGTTGGTGACATTTGGATTGTCAGCATTTGGCATGTGGTGGGCTGAGAATTCACACTGAAGGGCTGACTAATTGGGCACCACATCCAAGAATCTCACTGGAAACAATCCAGAGTTAAGATCATTTTATACTACTGCAGATATTATTCACTTTTCTTTTGTAAATCTGCAGTGTACAACACATAACATGGAAATGATCTGTTGTTCAGAAATGGTCGTCTTTTATTGCTCTTTTTGTTTTAATGCAAAAATTGTCCTTAAATCTGAAAGTACAACACAGTGCCAGGATTGTAAATTCAGACATATTAGCATGTTGACTTTAGAACTCTCCCCAGTCTCTGTCTTAATTTTCATATGTTAAATTCATGCAAATGAAGGAGGAATTGTCCTCTGATTGAACCGTCTGTGAGAGTCATTTGATTCCCCTCTGATCACAACAAAAGGATTAGAAGGAAAAGACCAAACATCTCCCTAAAAGAGCTCAAATTAAACTGTCTGTTTTTATAACTACGCTATGTAAAAAGATACTATTGTTCTTATGCTGCGCCTTTGAGTCTCTTCTAAAACTGCTGATTTGTAAAGCAACAAAGTTATAGGAAAGCCACTAGGAAAACCATAACTCTGGTTGGATCTTAAGCGTTGGTGTCCTTCTGAAACTTAAACGCCTGTCCCAGTCTAAAAACTTTTCCACAATAGAACATGTTTTCTTCCAGAATTGCCATGTATTTACATCCATCCATACTCCCATCAGCCCCCCATCCTGAAACAATAAAAACCTCAAAGTATGATGTTACGACCACTAAGTTTCACCATGACAATATGACATTTGTAAGTACTTTTGAAAGGCACAGCATGAGTTAAAGAAAAACTTCAGTTATTAGTAAACGAAACCAATAGCCTGGTCACAGTCTTCCTGTGCAAGTCTCCTCAAAAAAAAAAGAAAAAAAATCTCTTTAGAGGAGGTCAAGAAGCTGTTTTTTTACCAGGTTACCAAACAATGAGAGTTAAAGAGTTTTGGCTGTATTTTTGCTGTGTGTGGTATGCAGCAGGATTTAAAGTTGTGAGAGGATATAAATGTAGAAGCAGAGGTTGTTTATTCTCTCTTTGAGCTCAGATTGTGACACATTGTTCCCCTGCCGCTGAGCTGAACAACTCGCTGAATAAGACGTTTGCAAATCCAGAGAGGGTTGTCTGTAAGTGTCTTTTCTTTATTTTGGTGGAAGATTTTGTTTTGGTGATGTTAGACACAGTCATATTTTAACTAATACATCTACTGTCTATGAATTATTGTATAAGCTTCAGGGCTAAAGGCTCTACTGTGATTTATTTAAAAGTAAAATACATTCCTGAATATTTATTGAGTCTGGCTTTTAATGGAATGTTTTCCCCGACACATACCCATTTGCATTTCTGTTTTTAGCCAGGTATTCAAATGTGTTTTAACACATTCGACACATAGGATTAACTCAAAACATAATTTCTTTGGAAATGCTAAGAATACAGGACTACAGCAAGGAGGACCTGGGTTCGAATTCCATGCACGGAGTTTGCATGTTCTTCCAGTGCATGTGTGTAGTTAATTGGTCTCTGTAGCGTGAGCGTGTGCGTGTTGCCCTGCGATGGTCTAGCAACCCGTCCAGAGTGTATCCTGCCTCTTGTCTGATGACCGTTGGATATAGGCACAAGCCCCCATCCCGACCCTGCAGGGATATGTATGTTTAGAGAATGGACAGATGAATATTGGTTACTTGGTTTGGTTATTTCCCCAACAAATCCTGTGAGTAGTGGCAGTTTTTGGAAAACACCACATGGAGATGCCAGGACGCAAAACAAAATTATTTTTTCAGTTGTGTTCTAAATTAGTTTTCTCTTGCTGCAAGAAACTGTGTGATTTATAATTTTGTAGTAAGATCAATGTATTACATATGGTTACACATGGTTAGACTTCAGCTGATTTCTACACTGAACAAAGCTTCTGTAGAAATCAATTCAAAAGTTTTGAGCTATGGATTTCATATATAAATGTGAAAAAAGGGAGGAAAAGGGGGCCTAACAATGCTAACTTAGTACTATGTCCACCAGAAAGGACTAAAAAACCCCAGTAAATAGGTGATTCCAGTATGCACTGAGTTATTCTGATTACATATGTTTTAACATTTCTTGTTTTAAAATTTCTACTGCACGGATTTTCTAAAGAAATTTCTCCATTTTCCATCCAGAAGAACAAATATGAGGTAAATACTGTATGTCTTGCTTCAAAATGTTCATATTATATATAATTATGTCATAACTGCCTCAGCGGAATATTTGGCTACCTATTTGTTTTCTAATCAAATGTTAATGCTATTTGTGTGTCCACTCAGCCAACTGAAGTGAAAAGCAACATGATGTACAATGCATTGTAAAAGTATGCAAACTCCTTGATGTTTTTCATGTTGTCATTTTTTGGCTCACAAACGTTCATCAATTGTAACAGACTTTTAAAAAAATATTATTTTGTCATAGATTAATACAAAAAGAGCATTATTATGAGGTTAAATAAAAGAAATAATTTTTTTTTAAAAAAACATGAATTTTAGCTTGAATAAAAATCTAAGGTGTTGAGTGCATTTTAGGTCAAATATCTGCCTTGAAATATTATAATACATCTAATTAAATATTTTTCAAGAGGTTGAAATGAGGGCAGCTACTTTCAAAAAATCTTTTAAAAGCAGAGATATGAAGAAGCCTTTGTCTATAACAGTCACATCTGAGCACATTTTCTGACACGAGCAGGAGATGGAGGAGATGTTACGTAAAACTCTGACAAGCTTTCAAAGTCCATTACAAGCCACTTACGGTTATTTATACTATGAAATATTTAGGCAGCACTTTTTCTTGCAAGCACATTCTCAACTGTAAACCGCACTTTGAGGTACAGTAGATTGACAAAATTTGATGTTTTATGACAGGAAGCCGGACGAGATGTCCAGAGAAGGGCTCATTAAGTCATGTTTTAGATACTGAAAAATAAACAAAAGCTTTACAGCAACCACTCCAACTTGAGTTTGCTTTTAATAAGCGGCAAAATCAGATTTTAGCATAAGAAGATGTAAATGACTGTTTAGTAGCCACTGTGTTTTCTTTACTTTCTCTGCTGAGCCCACTTTGTGTTCTTTCCTTGCCAACTCCGGAGGGACAGAGGAGGAATTGTTTCAGTCTGTGAATTGAAGGTATTCTGGTCTTTTCACTCTCATCCTGTGATTCTGACAGCAGGGGTCTGAAAGTTTCCTTCCTCTCTAGGAAATGACACGCTAATGGCGCACTCTTGCCTCTTCTGTGGTCTTCAGTCACAGCTGTCTAATGAGAGCATCAGTGTGTAAGTGGCTGCTAATGACGGATGCCTTCAGTTTTATCAACTGGCGGCAACTGGCAAAAGCACTTTGAGGAAAACACACTTTTGTTACAGATTGAAAAGACTGTTTTAGCGATTCCACAGGGCTAAATTTCGGTTTTGCATTACAATTAGAAGATATTAATAATTTCACCTCAGTTAACCCACTTTGGTGTAGAATCTAGAGAACAAATAGACACATCATTGTTAAAAGAAGTCGTAAGTTTGCCACGTGCTCTGTAGCTTACACATGCACCTTCTTTAAGAATGTTTGTTTAAAAATGTGTTCTGATTAGATGAGATTATTATTTTAGTCTGCTGTCCCAAAAATGCAGTTTAAATCATCCTTCTGTTGAGATGCATTCATTCGATAGCAGAAGAGAAAGAGTCGATAGGGAGATAATGGGGCTCAGTACCTGACAATCCTGGGATAAAATCTACTGTAGGCTGCAAAACTTGAGACTGAGGTAAAGATTCATCTTTTAGCAGACCAGAGATCCTGACAATATAACCAGAGCCATAAGGGATTGGCTTTGATAAAATCTGGTCCTAAATCAAATCTATGGCAAGACTTTTGACACTATGCATCCAATCCAATTGGCTTTTTGGTAAGGAAAAGTTAGCCAAAAATATCAGTTATGCGTAAAAAGCTGGTTGGGACATTTCCTGCAAGACTTGCTGTAATTGTATTGGAAATTCTTGCAAAGTTTTAATTTATATTGAATACACAGATGTTCCACAGTTTTCCCATTTTTACTTTGAAGACCGCACACAATTTTCTCCTCAACTTTACAATTATTTACTGCTCTATCACAAACCGTCTCGAAAAATTACACTGAAGTTTATGATTGACACATGACAAAATGTAAGACACTATTCATGAAATTGGTTTATTTGCTATTTTAAAGACATTTTCAGGACTCAGAACAATTTGTGTGGGTTTTTCCTGTGTCATGGATCATGAAGCTTTCTTGAAGTTATTCCAGTGGCACAACATGTACCTTTACTTCACATATTTTTATATATTTCATCAAGCAGTAGTAGAATATATTTAAATGATACAATGACATTTTTTTTTTTGAAACAGGTGAAACAGGCATTCATTGACCCATGAAACAGGTGCTTATTGATTTCATAAGGGCGTGTTTATTGTAACTTCAGTTGTATTGTAACTGAAAACCTGCTCTGTGACCCAAAGCAAATCAGGTTTTTAAAAATTCATGAGTTTTAATTGCAAACTAACATCAGTTCTGCTCACTGATTGAGCAGCAAATTGAACTATAATAAAATAAAATAAAATAAGAAAAGAATTTGATCTCTTTATATGTGAATTTGATCTCTTATATGTGGCAGAAAAATAATAAATCCCTCCAGTTCATGGGAAGTTTAGGTCTGACTGACGTTTTCTGCAGCAGCTTCCATCCCATCTCAAGTTGTGTTTTTGTTAAACTGTATTTTTATGATGAGCACTTTTGCACATCTCGAATGAATTAAGCGCCACCTCGGTTCAGTTTTATCCCTCTCTTTTTTAAGCTTCACATTTCAAGTAGAATTGCAAATCAAGGGTTAATTTAAATAAGGAACGGCATCCGGTGGCATTCACTGGAAGGATAATTTTCCGTTTCTTTTCTTATCAGTGCTCCGGAAATAGAGGAAAGGCAAATTATCATGAGCATAAAGTGAGTGTAAGTTAAGTCTGTAAGAAGATTTATTTGCATAAGCACACACTAGTGAACCAGCTTCCTGTTAAACAGCTTTGGATGGAAAAAACCTTGTTGATGTTATAATACATAATGACTGTACCAAGCAATTTCCCAGCAGTGCTTTTCCCTGCGTCATAGAAAAACTGAGTTCTACTGAGATTTTTTTGCAATGACCCAAAATAGTACTTTTCATCTTTATTTTCTTTAGATGACTTTTACACTTGTACACCTAATAGAGAAAAGTTTCCCTATTACTCCAGGTGCAGTAACATGTTTTCACATATTTCCCATTATGACGAGTGACTACAAGAAACAGCTGCCAGTGTCATATTCATATCCAAGGAAAACATTCTAGATTAGTAAACCAAAGCTCCTTGATACTCAAGTCATCATAAAAAAGTAAAGATGTAAAGATAATTAAATTTGATTTGTAGGCGGTCTAACTACAAACTGTCCCAGACAATTATATGAGGGTCTTTTACTGTTCAGCCAATCAATGTCCCAAGTCTGTAGGTTTAACTAACCAAAGGAAAATAAACTAAAACTGAAAAAGTCTTTATGGCAGGGGATTTATTAAACTACATCTCCCCCTTGTGGCAACTCTGAGTAGAACAGCATTGTGCCCACTGAGAGCGTAGAAATCTGCTGAGAATTTTATAAAAACGGTGAATAAAATAATGAATTTCACAAACTATAATAAAATGCACTTTTTAAACTAAAAAAACACAGCAATTTGAGTACAACATTTTCTATCAACTCTCTTTTTGTCATTTCCTCTATTTAGGTTTCACAACACTTTATTGCCAAAGGTAGAGTCACTCCAGATTATTGAATCTAGGTTAATAAAATCAAGCACATAATCATGCTAATTGGTTCTGAAAGCAGATCAGCAAATAATACAGTGCTAGATATAAACAGAAAACTGTGTTCAATAGCATTGATTAATCAAAGAATCAATTAATCTCTGATTAATTAATTAATCAGACTGATTAATTGTCTTGATTTGATTGATCACCAGATTTCGTGATTTTTTTTCACGAGCAACTTAAACAAGAACTTCAGCCTCAGTTTGGATTCTGAATTCATTCACTGGGTAACTAATGTACTTTTTGGGGGACAAAGGGTGACTCTTCAAATTAGATCCCACTTTTTATATTTGCCCTTTAGAGAGAAACCTATAATAAGGGTTTAGTAGGGCTGCACCTCCTCAGTACAGTAGGAGCATTAGCACCACACACTGAGTCTCGATTTGATTTGATTTCTTCCCCCCCGCGCTGTCTCTTTACCACGTGACATAGAAATCATTAAATTATAAGCAGAGGTCTGACTGTTGTTTTGTCCGCCTGCTAGCCCCGCCCACCTGTCCCTCTTATAACAGCTGCGGCTGCAGGGACACAGCAGCAGACCTGGTCCTCATCCACACATGGACATCTAACAAGTTTCCCACCTACAATGGAATCCAATGTTGTTGTTATGGGGACAGAAAGTGTCGGGAAATCAGGTAAAACGCATTTTCTTCCACTGAAGACTAACTCTTCTGGAATTGCTTTTGAATATTAAGGTGGTTATTTTCTTCCTCAGCGATGACTGTACGCCTGTTGACTCGGAGATTTATAGGTGAATATGGAGACATCGGTAAGTTTCCATTATGCTCCCTTAACCCTGATGCCTTTTTAAGGAATTAACTCTGACACACATTTCTTTTTATTTTTCAGAATCCATCTACAGTCAGAGTTTTATAGTAGATGGCAGAGAGGTCACTCTGAATATCTGGGACTCACCTTACTCTCAGGTATATGTGCTATCTAGACCTCATACATCTTGCAAGATGCTGCCTTATTGATGTTTTATAGCAGTAGAAGATGGGTGACCTGGTTCACTGTCCAGTGTGCCACACCCTGAGGGGCGCGCACATACAAAAAAATCTGTCTGTTTGTTGTGGACACAATCTGTATTCTGTACAATGTAAGGACTGCAGAAAATGAGAAGAAAAAAATCTGGACTATATTTGATCAGCTATAATTTGAATTTAAATGTTTACACTGATCAAACCTTAACTGGGTATTCTACATAGAAGAAAATGTGTTTTAGACAGCTTCAGACTTGTGAATACTTTACTTAATAGTGTGACAAGCAAAAAAGACCATTTTGAACTCCTGTTCAGGGATTAATAGCACAAGATGAATGGGGAAATTGCAATTGGCCTATATAGGGGTAGTGGTGTTCATGCAAGACCTCCGATCTTAAGCAAAAACCAGGTGGGAAAAAAAAAAAAAGAAACTATGCAGCAATTTTATTAAATGTCTTATTTTTCAGGATTTGTCTGTGGAAACCTCACATTTCCATAAGAAGATCCAGTGGGCAGATGGCTTCGTCCTGGTCTACAGCATCTGTGACAGAGCCAGTTTTAACGCCATCAGCAGGCTGGTTCAGAAGATCAAATCCACCAGAAACTGCTTTAGCAGGGATAAGGTCCCCATAGTGATAGTGGGCAACAAAAAGGACCTGCACCACAGAAGGACAGTGTTGAGTGAGGAGGGCCGGATGCTGGCCCTCAGCATGGACTGCCTCTTCTATGAAGTGTCGGCTGCAGAGAACTACCAAAGCGTTGTCTCGGTCTTTAACGGCCTCGTGGACAGGATGAAGGATGCCAAGCTCACCACAAAGAGACCTCTGAGGTTTAAGGGCATAGTAAAAAGCATGTCTGCTGTGTTTGCCAGAAGAAGGACAGATTCACTTTGAGAGAAAAATGAAGGGAGAAGAAGAGGCTGGAAATTGTGTGCATTTTACCAGATGGAAAAAATAATAGTACGAAACGACTGAATTCAGAAAAGCAATCAAGCTTCAGAAAATATGAGCTAAAATACACATGTTGCAGATGTTTCCTGGACCTCAACAAGAAAATGGCTTTCATCTTTCTGGACTGTAAAAAAACTGTTTTGTGCAGGATATTTAATCTTTATTTATCAATGTTATATAAAAGGTGCACACTGGACTTACATGTCTTCATGTAAACATAAAAGTGTATTCAAATTCTTCCAGTACGGTTGACGCTTATACCAAAGAAATGGTCTTAAAAGAACCATTTCAAGCATACTGTCATTTTAAACTAAAAGCTTCATAACTCCATTCATTCACTTTTTGTCTGTTGTACTAAACAACACATAGCCTTTAACACAACATAAGTTTCAAAGCTGTGAAATTGAGTTTGGTCAAAGTGTAATATTTGTTGCATAGAGGGAGGAGTTCAGCTTCGAGAAAAATGTTTGTCGTTCTAAAATAATGGAGTGTGTTTCTATTTTTAATTTTTTTTTCCATTTCCTTGAATGTGAACCGTTATTGTTTAGAGCTGGAAATAAAGAATGAACCTATATTTCATTTGCCTTCCATGTTGAATTCCTACACTACTTTTCTTGCTAATAAGAATTTGCAGAATCTAACATCTAGCAAAAGGGATTATAGCAATCACATTTGGGAAATATGTAATTATATTTGTTCATGGGACAACAATGAAGACATGACACTTTCATGCAATTTTAAGTTGTCACTGTAAAGCTTGTATAACAGTGTAAATTTGGAACACCATGAAATGTTCCAAATTCACATATATATGAAGATATATGTGTGACTTTTCAAATTACTCTCCTTATTTCACATGTAGCACATGGTTTTCACAGTCTAACATGGAAGTAAGCCCAAAAACATACAATAGGAGAAAATTTACCTTAAGTGTGATTTTGGATGGTGTGGGGAACCTAAATTAATGAACCTTAAAATAACAGTTAAATTATTTGAACTTGGTCCTAATTGGGCACCCCAAAAAGAAAATGATTTTCGGCACACATCTGATCTGGTTTCAGGATGAATAAAGCAGACTAAGTTTGACTCGTAATTGCTTCTGACCTCAGACATCAGATAAAAATAAACTTTTTGGAATCTGTCTAAAAACCACATCAATAACTGAAAACTAAGCTATTTAAGTTAGCTCTACAACTTTTGATAGGAAGCACAGTCATATAACTGGCAGAATAATACCAGAACCTTGTTGCTGGTTACAAATAGCCCACAGTTTCTTTGCATCCACAATGGGGAATTTATTCAAATATTAATGATAGAAAATTCACAATAATTTGAAAAGATTTCTAAAGTCACCTTCTAATGTTGAAGCAAAACTTCATATCAGTGCTCCTTTTGTTCGGAGTCCAAATCCCACTCTGGAACTATTTGGAGGAGTTACCCCTAAAAAACCCCTCTAACTGGCCTGAAGTATGCTCCAATAAACTTGATCTGACCCCGAGAGATTAAGCAAAACCGTCTGCTGTTAGGTGTTGGGAAGATGTCCATGCTAGTGGTTAACAAGGCAGCTGCACATGGGGGCAAATGGCAGGTAAGCCGGTGCCGCTCGTCCTCCTTTTCTTTTCTTGTCTATGAAGAATGTGACAGGAATAAGGCAGGGGTTAACAAAGCTTTATGGCCCCTGCAGGTCACTGTCACTGTCTGTGACCTCTCAAGATTTTCACATAGGGAACCCATAACAAACACCAGCCAGACTAAAATGCTTTACCTATGAGAGCTGCTTGTGGCTTTACTGGAACTGAAATCATGTGTTTATAAAAACTGCCAGCATGACATTCCAATATAAAATTAATAAAAGATTTAGCCACATTACCACTCTGTAGTTAGGAAATTAACTTTGAGTGATAATGATCTTGATCCGCATAAAACGCCTTGTGCAATTTTGGGGAAATTATGTCTGTCCATCCGTCTGCTTAGAAAGGAAAATGTGAGCACCGTCCCCCCATCTTCTGTATGGGGGGAGGGTGGCATTCTGGTGCTTATCTTCATGTTAGGATCCAAGCACAATAAGAAATGAAAAGGAACTTGGAGACCGATTTTTGCAAAAACTGCAAAAAAGAACTTGCTGTGAGGATTACAAATTGTAAGCTAAATGACGTGCAAGTGGATGTGAGCTCTTACATCCACATCCAGGTTAGAAGCAGCACTGGTAACCTTTGACCAGTGCTGCTTGTCAAAGGTTACCTGGCTGGAACACATGCATGCAGAGCTACAGAGCAACATTAAAACAAGAAGTATTCTAAAGAGTTAGTTTTTTTGTGTTACTTTGAAATCTAACATTTTGCACCTTGTCTTCAAACTATATTTTTATCTGCAAACTAATCATGTAACTTACAAATCATGTAAGTGTGATGGCAGCATTTCCTATTTGTTCCCAACTGTTGTTTCTATAAATACAAATGGCATTTTATTTGAAAAGACTCTATTAAAACTTCTAAAACTA
This sequence comes from Alfaro cultratus, assembly GCA_903066825.1. Lineage (NCBI taxonomy): Eukaryota > Metazoa > Chordata > Actinopteri > Cyprinodontiformes > Poeciliidae > Alfaro > Alfaro cultratus. The sequence goes on from CAEFZX010006915.1 coordinate 54,291, forward strand.
GATTACCAATAACACTTAAAATTTAAAGTACTGTATTTCTCCAGATTTAATTTACCTCACATTAGATACAACTGATTTTAAAGTTGGAATTCATACTTGAGGAAGCCTCCTTTTATTACTTTAAGTAATTTTAAACCAAGAAACTGCACTTTGTTGTCATAATTTAATAGAATGGGTTCCTTTTTGGAACATGTAAACAGCCAGTTTATCTCAGAAACAGTGGTGGATGTCTTTCCCTGGAACCAGAGCGTGTTAAAAAACACTGAAAGGCTCTTTTGATTTGTCATAAGAGCCTTTCAGTGTTATAATGTTATTCCCTCACCAAAAACATATGGATTGTTGCTTTGATTTTGTCATGCATGTTTCAGAAATTTATGAATCTCCCATGGAACTAAACAAACCACTAAACTGATTAAATACATAAAATCAAAGTCATAAACTTAAGAGAAATTAAGGTAATTTCACATTAAAGATTTATAGATACCATTGTGCCCAGTAAAACAGTAAGAGTACCATCAGTGTTCCTAAAGTGGACAGTTTCTTATGAACATTTATGCGAGTCTTCTGGCTGCATGTGATCAGATCATCTGTGACTCCAAAGAAACCCAATAAGGAAATAATTTGCTCTTTTTTTTTTTTTAGCTTTTCCCTTCCAGTCACCTTTCAGACATCAAGCCATGACTATTTCCTTTCTGGCTCACAGCACGTTTTAAAGAGACACAACTGATCAATGCACAATGTGATTTTCTTTCTCCTTATTAAATGCGAGCCGGGTTTATTTCATTACTGTAAAGCTAAGAATTTGTTATGTTCTTAAGGAGGTCAGCAGGTTTAAGGACAACATAAACAAAGAATAAAGCAAAACTTTTTTCTAGATTTTCACAGAATACAACATTAAATATCCACAACTGATACCTCTAAAGGGAAGCACTTATTTATCATGAGAAATCACATTAGTTTTCTTGGATTGCATGTTAGTATTACAGGATTATGAAAGCAATATGTTTTGATGAAAATAACAAAATTAAACATATTTAAAGGTGAAGTTGTATAATGCAACTAAACAAGGAATCTTATGTCCAATACAAGTTTTAATGAGGCTTATATACCTACACACTATGTCTGTACAAATGTAATGCTGGATTGTTATTGTGAAGTCAAATGCAGACAGGAGGTAGCCACAATCCTAGTATGAGGAATTTTAATGAAACAAACAGCACAGTTTGGTTCTACAACAACACATGAAGAACAAGGACACACCATGAGGATCTGGCAAAGAGTGGATGGAAACAGGGTGATCATATGACTGTATGCTGGGAAGGGACATGAACAATTCAAATGAACATTGGGGTAATACCCTGAACAAGATAAAGACAGGAACAAACACGTATGTTTATTCCTGTTCACTGTATTTGTTCATCGTTTTATGAATAAACCTAATAGAACAATATCAGAGTACACAATTAACTCAAAGTGCTGCAAAATTGTATGAACACATTTTTATTTTGAGAAATTTTCAATTTGTATCTGTCCAATGTGTACCCAGCCTCTCTCTCAATTATTGCTGTAGGTAGGCTCCACCCTTCCCCTCTTTGCATTCATTAAAAGAAACTACTTAAACATCAAAATACATTTCATGATATAAATATAAATATGGTTGGATGGTAAAAATAAGTCAGTTCAGCATGGAGGCAATTTAAAGTCCTCTACACAATAAAAACGTAATACAATTAGCAAATGATAGTAATTTCCAGCAAAATTTGGGCGTATGGCTAATTGGATTATGTTGGGCTCAGCATTTTCGGTACCCAGTTAGTGCTGTTCATTGGTCGCAGGAGGGCAAGAGTTTATCTCAGCAGTCAACGGCTAAGAGGCTGGGTACACCCTGGTCAGGTCACCAGACCATTACGGGGCCAACACAGAGACAAGTACAAGACATACTGTGCATTCACAGAAACTTATACCAAAGGTCAATTAACCAATTATCATGCAGGGTTTAGACAGTGAAAGGAAAGCAGAAAACCTAGAGAAAACCCATGTGTGCACAATAGGCTGCAGAACATGATGAATCAACATTGAGCCAAGATTGAAAATGATCCTTGCTGTGAGTAGATAGTGCTGAAGAATACAGCACTGTGCAGACCAGTGGCATGACCTTATAGCAAAAGTTAAATGTTTTGCTTTTTCCAAAACATTTAGTTCTGGTACATTTATAAAAGTTGTCTTTCTTTAATTTTTAAGAAAGTTCATTTTTGTTAATAAAATATGCTTGATGTCCCTAGGTGAATCAGGTTCATACCTGTTTTCTATGCCTTTGGCAATGAACAAAAAATACTTTATTTGCTAATGAAAGAATTACACAGGAAATCAGGTATGCATGGACCGCAGAATAATCTTTGTTGCTCAAAGAGCCGGTGCCTTAGATTATTCAGTAAAATGCGATAACTTTTCAAAAATGTCAATTATATCTTTGCTCATGTCCTTTTGCCTTTGCTAAACTCTCCCACAAAGACTTATCAGACCTCCTGCAGCGGCCGACTGCTCAGCAGGTCTTGATGTGTAACCACTGTGACCATTACTTACCCCCAGCAGTGAATGTCGTTGAAAGTTCAAAGGTCAGTAGCACTTGTATTTTCCATGTTAGAATTTAATGATTTATCTCATTCTTCCAAAATATTTTCCTGAATTTTCTTTAAATAATTTCCAACACCCAGCAGTTAATACCATTTAAGATAGTTTGGGGCTATTTTTTTTTTTTTGGCCAAAACCACAACTTCAGGAAGTAAAGATTATTCTGATGGACAACATTTAAAGCTTTGTTATGTAAATAACAGACTCAGTATGAGCCCAACCTGGCTCTTAGCTGTCAGTATATTGGTTTTAACAAGTTTCATTGTAATTTACTTAATTACAACAGACCAACCAAAAAGTAGAGCATTATTAAGAAGGTTTATATTAATTTTACAAACAAAAATCTTAAATGTGTCAAGTACATTTGTGTTAGACTCCCTTAGTGAATGTTTCGTAGGATCACCTTTTATTATTTTGATCATTTGTAGTGTCACCCCAAACTATAGTTTTAGGTGGAGGATGCAAAACTCAGGAAGTTCTAATTATTAGGGTAAAATTGATTACGTCAATAAGACAAAATATCATAATTAAATAAAAAAGTGGCTCGATGGGTTGAAGGGTATGAGCACTTATCAGGTTGTTGTATCTTATTTATTTTTCTATTTTTCATCAAACAGATTTGTCTGTTTTTAAAAGAAAAAAACAAGATGTATCTTAAATCAAGATAGGAAAAAGGTTGGAAATTACATTTTCCAGAGCTCTACATCTACATTTTTGACAACTACTGAATATAGACAACCACTTTCAACACAGTAGCACTGTGTTGAAAGTGACTTAGCAGTGTCAGACTCGGGAGGGCTGAACACAAGTATATGGCACAACTTCAGGATTTATATTTATACATATTTTAACATTAGGCATCATTTTCCTCCACTTCACAATTATGCACTGATTTGTGTTCATCACATAAAATACCAACATAATACAATAAAGTTTGTGGCTGTGATGTCACAATATGTGAAGAATTTAATGACTTTTGCATGACACAGATCAGTCATTTGCCTGTTTGCAGTTGTTTCAGTTTAGAGCGAAACACTTGCAAATCACCACAGTACTTTTTTCTATATCTAAGGCTTTACACAATGCATTTAATAGACGTGACTGATGTAAATGAAGCAAAGCACTGAAAACCAACAACTCATGTAAAGGCCCTCCACTTGATTGAAAAGGACTCTATTGACATAGTTCTGTGGATCAATTAAATTTTGCTTGTTTGATCTTTTAATAACTAGAGACTCCAGACTGGCTAGGCACGTCTGGAGGGCAGAACTGATAATGCTTTGATCTAATATAAGCTAAAAGAATGGTTGGAAACATGCTCTCTGTCTAACGAGGAGCACGCACCGAGGGAAAAGAAGACTATTTAGAATGTGAGCTGGCAAATGCAATCAGGCGTGGTGTCTCAGTGAATCATTACACCGTGAAGGGTGATAAAACGCTGACTGGGAGCTGCTGAATGGTAAACTCCCATTCAGCAGCCAATCTGATTTTTGACCACATTGGTCAAAAATCTGGAAGGATTTTTAACGCATTTAACTAATTTAGTTGAAGCCAAAGTTACTCTCACAAAGACTTGATTGAGTGTATTTTCAAATTCCAACCAGAATGTGACTTTTTTTCTATTGAGATAAAGATATTGTCAAACTATACTTTGGATCTGAAGACACATCAGAGACTTAGAAAAGCAAAGTTAAGCAGAATTTCTTTCCAGCACAAGGGATACAAGGAAGTAACGCTGACTTGTGATACATTAGGCCTCTTTAGGCAAAGTATAAGGAACTAATTTATGGGGCACCAATGAAAAAGAACCTGACAATGATCTTTAATAAGCATCTGATATTCAAATCAATCAATCAAGCAGCCTTTTTTTGTTGTAAAGCCCGTTCTAGGCAGTTCAAAGTTCTTAACATCATAAAAACAAAAATACAAAGTCATGAAAGACATGATGCAGTCAACAATTGAACAAGCATTACATTTTCATAATTGCAATAATCAAAGTCATCTATACACATCAATTATGTTGGTCAATGTTTAATTTCTTATGATTCAAACGCAACTCTAAAAAGGTGGATCTTTGGTCTATATTTAAAGGAACTCAGTATTTTGGCTCTTTTGTAGTTTTCTTTAAGTTTGTTTCAGATTTGGAACACCACAAAAAATAAAGTAAAAGTGCTCTGCTTCAGACTCTGTAGATCTTTGATCTAAAACCATCTGTTTGGTGGCAAAACAGACCATTTGTTTAAATACTTGAATGCCAGGAATTGACAGCCCCATCTGTCAGGACAGAGCTGATTACAGCAAAGAATTCAACATTTCCAATTCTTTGCTATAATCTTTAGCCTCAGAAAAAGCAACATTGTGTCAGACTTAAAGGTGGGTACAGCCACTTTCTGATGACAACAGCAGCATACTAAAGGAACTTGTACAGAGCAAGTTCCTTCAGGTTACATGAAAAGAGCCACACATGACTTACTCACGGACCTCACAGCTGGGGTCTGTCCTTTCATGCGATGCTCATTCTCTGAAAAATGCTGCCAAAAAGGGAGGAGTTGTGGAGTAAGAGTCCTGAATGTGAAGAATGCTATTAATTGCATAGCGGCATCCAGGGTCACACAGAAAGGCAACACGTGCAGTGTCAACTTCAGCCTGTCACCAAGGATAAAGGATGAAAACACTGTCGTATTCACAAATGCAGGACAGTCAGCTTTCTTGAAATTGAGCTACGCTGTAGAATGTCTTACCTAAATTTGATTTATTTACAATTTCACAACATACGTTTCTATTTCTGTTTAAAGTTTTTGAGTTTAATTCTTCCCTCCCAAACAATTTCACATTCAAAATAACCTGTGATTCAGCTTCAAGGTGGTTAAGTATGTGCTTTCCCTGGCAGATACGGTGCATTTCTTTATGATGCAGGGAAAAAAAATGAACCTATTCATAAGGTTCAGAAGGAAAGCAAAACCCTTTGCTGGTCAAGCTCTCTACTCATGGTATCAAAAAGTGTCACCATTTTTGGAGGGCACATCTTCATGCTAATAACTGGTTGAATGAGGCACTGTTTCATGATTCACCACCAATTTAATAACATCAGGGCGATCTAAAATCTAATTTACTGAGTGAATGAGTCAAATGGAATCTACAATGGCATAATGATATGTAGCAATGTTTATTAAGAGTGACAGATTTAAAAAAACAAAAACAAAACTTCAAACATTTTAGGGAACAACGAAAGATGAGAATGTAACATCACCTGAAAGTATAATTTTTTCTCATCTTTGTCATTTTAAAGTTAAGAAGAAGGAATAAAAAGATTGTGTTGCAGTCAGATGAGCTGATTTAAATATAGGTGGCTGTAAATCATTGGGAAGAGTATTTGCCTTGCTATCTGAAATTTGTGGTCAAATTCTACCTTCATCTGTGTAAGACATTTCCTCCCATGTTGCCAACTGATTTCCAGATTAGTTTATGAATGTCTTCCCCTCAGCGAATGTGGCTCTAGTGTAATGCACTTTTCTAAGTGCTTGTTTTGTTGAATTTATTTAAAATAATAAAAAATTTCAGTCAGTCATAATTTTACTTTTAGTCTTTATGTATAAATAAGCACAAAGTGTGCATTTTGAGATGTAATTAGCACAGAATGCTAAATTCTAATTTAGAAGCACATAGCAGTTCTGGAAGAGGCCACAAAGGGGCAGCTATGTCCAATAAACATGTCTCTGTTTATACACAAAGTGAATCGTCCTCTTTCTTCCACAGTTTGTCCTTGTCTAATTCTTTATCTTTTGCGGACTATTCCCACCTCCACCTGATCCTGTTTTTCCATTTCTGGAGTCCAAGGAGTGAATGAGAAATCTGTTTGATCAAAAAAGCACCTTCGACAGAAGGAAGTCAGCACCATCTGGGTGTGAAAAAGGATTATGAACAACAAAGGTCATTTTTAAACACATTTGATTGTTGGGCTCACATTGCAGGAAAACAAAGCGAAAGTGCCATTTATGATAAAGAAAACTGCCCTGGTGATTGGTGCACAATGCATAGGAATCTGGAGGCAGTGGAGGGCTATTTTAGAGAAAGTGAATAATTCAGCACTCAGACATTGGTGCATTGCTACAGTTTTCATTTTAATACCCTGGTTTCCACCCACAGTTGCGTGGCATTCATGTAGAAGATCAGAGAGTAAAGGTGTGTGGTTCATAAAGTCAGCTGGGTTGTGCTTTCATTTTTAGCTTGAGGCAATCAGACGTTTTTCTCAGAAATGAGAAATGACTGAATAGAGCCAAAAGCTATCAGACCTACTGGACCATAGATTCAGACGGCTGCTGCAGACCCAAAATTAGTTATAATTGGACTACTGTTACCTGGTCAACAGTTCATTTTACTAAAACATTTTTTAGATTTGGATTATTGCAACTGAAGTAAGTCACTTTGAAATCCAATTTTACATAATAGACATGCATCACATTGTTTAGCTCATATTACAGCCCACTGAATTCAACTAGTAGTGTTTGCTTATAACTGGTAACGTCACCAGGAGCCACTTGATTATGCCTGATCACGGACAAAGAACGGATTTAAGAAAGCTGAACACTGTGCATAACATGGAAAAACTGTCATGGTGGGCTTAATGTTCCTACATGCAAAAACACATTTTTGGCATTTATTAGAAGCCTCTAGAGAGCCAGCAGACACTAATGAGAAGAGATGTGGTTGTTAGCAGAGATAAAAACCATTCCGTCTTGCAGCATAATGAATAACATGAACCAGAGATTAAACTTTTGTTTTTCGCATCGAAAATGGCACCTCTTCTGTGAGTATGTGACTCTGTAAAACAATGTAAATGTCAGGATCTTAGGTTGGTTGAGTTTGTTTTGGGTTTCGTTATTTGTGTTCTTTAGTTCTTCCTATTAGTTCTGCATTGCTTCTATTTTTTCTTCTGTTCCGTCTCAGTGATTATAGTTGTGCTTATGTCTTTTGTCTAGTCCTTTTTACTCGAGTTTTTATTGCTTTCATGTTTCTTAGGTTTGGTTATTCTTTAGTGTTGGATTTTTTTCTAGTCCACTGAGCCACCTTCTCTCTCCCCTCACGCCTGCAACCTGTTTCTAATCAGCCATCTGTTTCTTGTTCAGTAATCTACCAGCCCAATATATGTACAACTCATTCTTCATGTCTAATCCTGTCACTTCTCTGTGGTCTCTTTATGTATTCCAGGCTCTCATTGTTGTTTTGGATTACTTTTCGTTTCTACCCCGGCCCACTGTGACTTTTGTAAGTTTGGTCTTCACGTTTTCATTAAGACATTTTTTTCAACATGATCCATGCTCCCAGCTCCTGTCTGCAAATTTGGTCCTTCATCAACAAAATCACACATGACAATAAATGCAAATAAGATACACATTTCAGCAAAAATAAATAAATAAAATCTTTTTTTTTTACTATTGTTTGAAAATCCCTGTTCTAGATGATTCCAATTACAGGGTTTTATGTATGTGACATGAAATATGTAAAATTCTATTTAAATTGACAGAAAAACAAACTTATCAGAACCTAACTCTTTCAGAAGCCTGTGAAAAAGATGAAAATGTCTACATTTCTCTGCTCTAATTCCCAACAATAACCTGGGAGCAATTTTAGGACTGAATTATCTTTCATCTGTAAGATTTTAACAACACCACCACAATAGAACAAGAAAAGAGTACCTACTGTTGACTTACTGACTCACAGAACCGGCTGCATCAGTCCAGATGTCTGGGCACAGACAGCAGCTATTCCAGCATGATCATCACTCAGGCTGCAAGGTGTTTAGCTTAGGAGCCAAACATCATTTGGTTAAAGTGCCAAATAACTTTTAAATCTCGACCAGGTAATTAGACCTGGTGTTTGATTGGCCAATCAGAGGCAGACTTGGCATAACATGATAGCAAAATCATGTGTAGCCCTAGAAAAATCTACTTTACTTTCCTTAACCCAATTGTTTAAACCCAAGAGATGTCAAAGATATCAAGAATCATGATAGGATGCCATCTAATGACTAGACTCTTTTTCACAGTTTCACGCAGGATTGTTTTCTGAATTTCTGAGTTAGTAAATTGGGATCATTCGAATTAGAAAATAAACAATGCAGGCAATCAGACTCTCCTGAGAATTACACTCTAAGGTCACAAAACATTGATTTTTGTGGATTTTGTGTGGAATAAGAGCTTGTTTTCAGGTCCTAAGTGAAAGGTAAATCTAGTGCGTTTGTGCACACAAGAAACTATAAGGTTTTTCCCGACAGCTAACGTATTTGAGTTTTCTGATTATCTTGTTTTCTTACAGTGCCTAGTATGTTGACTTCTCAAAGGTTATGTCATACCAAATCTAAGAACCATAAGTAAAGCCACTAGTTAGTCGACTGGTAAAAGTAATGATAAATTCATTCATTAAAGCATTAAACCTTTACTTCTAAATTTCTTAAATTATTATTAGAGTTGAGTGGCGATTCTGTGGGTGTAAGCACAGTTGAAAGTTGGGCAGTGATGGACTGAATCATATAATTAGTTATGTTGGAATAAATTTCCCACGTCTGCAGCTGTGACCCTCAGGAGAAGTGATGCAATTAAGAGAGAATTGCTCAGACGTCTTCAGCTCAATATCATCTTTCTATCTTTTTCCTTTCATTTAATCAGCAGACTCGAGAATGTGTTTTCCAGCCACACAGAGCAACTCATAAAGTGAGACTTTCAAAACAATGTTAAGGCTTCAAGGATTTTAAAATCACGTGGACTAATTTACTTTGAAAGTAAAACTTGTATGAACGTAATTACCAAGTAAATTTTCTTTTGAAAAATTATTTCTGTAGCATTCAATCTTGCTCTTGGATAAGACCCCACACCTACGCAACATTCACCTTTCTTGTAATGGTTTAACATCTATTGAACTGACTAAGGTCCGTAATTACGTCAACACTTGAGTGGTGAGCTATTAAAATAAGTCTTAAACAGCTGTTGTAGGCCATGAAAGAAAATACTGCCTTCTATCACCATCTGTAATGAAGTAATATTTGCACCGGAAATGCAGTTTATGAGGGAAAGGGAAATGTTATGTGGAAAAAAAATAGCTTTTTGTCAGCTTCAATTCACAGATTGGTTACAAAAAGGGGGAAAGAGTGTTGCCGGTATGAGGAAAAGTGTTGAAGAAAGGTAGACTGTTGTCTTGGTTACCGGGATGACGAGTCTTCCCACAGAGGCTTTTGTTACATGAATCACCGAAGATCCAACATGCGGTTAGTTCAAAAGTGAAAAAACATACAAATTATCCAAACATTTTATCTAAACAGATTTACCTCCACCGGTTTTGGGGGTTAAAAGTAACCTAAAAGCAATTTTATACCCCCATTCACATTTATTGTCCCTGGTTTAAAGAAAGATAGCAACATACTCAGGAAGCACGATTGTAAAGGTGACCATCATGATTCTGATAAAAGAAATTAAACTGAAACATTACTGTTTTAAATTGCTCAGTGTTTTGAAGTTACTCATTTTTAATCCATGACTTTTTCTTTTACTAGAATTTAAATGCAAAATGACACAGCTGATCTCTTCACCACTCTTCAAAATGGAGAGGACAAGAGAACACATCATTTAAGTAAGATGGGTGGAAACCTTCTTAGAATAAATGACAATATGAATTTTTCTAAGTCATTTTAGCTGAATATTTGCTGGAGTGTGGCAGAAAACTGTGGGAAACTTCTTGGTCTTACAGGTAGATAATTATCTAACTGTATGACTAGACGAGCACAGAAATTGTCAAAGAGAGGGAAAAAAAACCAAAAAACTAACATCATGCCCTCTCCTCATGAGTCTCACCTCCTGCTAATCCCCAGTACTTCAGATTAATCAAAATGGATGGAAAGATGAATGGATGGGTTGATGGATGGATGAACAGACAAACAGATAGTTTTATTCTTCAGGAATTAACAAAATAAGAAAAGTGAGGATTTCGTGAAACAGATTTTTACCTTCTCTACTTAAAAATGCTTCTTCAAAGAAAAGAGTTGCCTGCCCTAGATCGCCACATTAACGTTCATCTTCCATCAGCATCCAACCAAAACCAACACTGTACTTCACTCAGCAACTTAAATTTGTCCCTTTTTCTTTCGGTTCATTCAGACCTTGAACCAAAAAAAGAGACCAGTTGATGCCTTTGTGTGTCTTACATTTGTAAAGGATGGTGCTGCTTAAGTCCAGATCAGAGCATAAGGCAACACAGAATACCATTGCCTTATGGTTGAAGTAAATACCACTAGTGTTGAAAAGGTTTTACTTATGTGACAAACATGTTTAGTGTGAACTTGTGAGTTGTCCCAATGTTGGTGGCTCTGCTTTTAGCTCAGGAGTTTTTTTTATTTCTTTGCTGGGCTGACAAAAAAAACAAAACAAAAAAAAACATGTCAATGGTTTTCATTTTAAGGGCATCCCAGTGTCTTCTGACATATACTGCAAAGAAAGACAGAAAAAAAGAGCATATTCCCTTTAATTTTTCTTTGGAATAACATTGTTAAATTCCCATTTGTATGAGTCCCTATTAATTTTTTCCTTATTTTTTTAAGCAATAACAGATTCTACATGTCATCATCACCTGCTGGTTTGTGAGTAAATGTCTGCAGAGAGTTTCTGTTTGATTTCACAGCTGTGGAAATGGCTGTCTGCGTAGCCCCTGGCCATGCTTTACAAGTTAAATAGGTTGTCTGTGGAGGCCACTGAGACAAATTGTTGTGAAACAAACAGCAAAATGTGGAAATGCAGTACTGTGCATGATCCAATTTTATTTTTTTTATTTTTCTACTTTGAATGTTGCCATCTATGGCGGCCAGATTTTCTGCAAATACTCACAAACACTGTTTGTGAGTATTTGCAGGATGAAGGGAAATGATGAATGTTTAATGATGAAAATAATTCAAAACAAGTCCAACAACCAGGCAGCACGCCTGAGAGGAAAGCCAGGGCTCAACACCGGTAGCAACTGGAGGAAACGAATGGACAACGGCACAGAATAGACACATGCGACTACAAACGACTAGGACCCAACAGAGACTCCGAGACACAGGTGACATTAAATACACAGGAGGCAATCAGGGAACGAGATACACCTGGGAGCAATCAAGGGGGAGACAGGACATGCAACGCGGAGAACTCAGAAAACACAGAAACCCAAAAAGAACACAGAAAAACACAGAACATGACAACAAATGGCAGACAGAATTATTTAGAGCTATCAAGTTCAAAGATTAACAAATCAAATACTTAAAGGAGCTAACATATTACTTCAACTGGGACAGTAAAGCTGTATAAAGCTGGAAGCATTTTGGTTCACAAATTATGTGTTTTAATATTGCAGATCAGACAACAAAATATCATGTTGAACCTACTGCTAAACATTAGACTAATATTTCAGTCTAGTTTCTAGTGCAAATATTGTAGTGCACTTGAAATAAGAAAAAAATAATTGAAAAGCAACTTTTCAGCAGGAAAAATAAGTTTGTTTTAACTCCACTCCAGGACTAAAACAACCAATTAGAGCCAAGCGGAGGGTCTTTGTGCTGTCAGTCTCCATAGTGCACTTGCTGCTAACTGTCACATTACCAAAGGAACAACTTACTGTAATAGAAAAGCTGTTTATCTGCAGTCATCGGTGGCTATGCTAACTAGCATGAGCATTTCTGCTATGGGAAAGAATCTGTAGCGTAGAAGAGAGCAAGGGAGAAAGGTGTGAGCAGCTCACAACAGAAGAATGATTGACAACCCTAAGATCCTCTGCTGATTGGTTGTTTCTGACTGAGTGGTGTATTTCTGCAATTCCACTGAAGAGCACTGGAAGAAGACAGAGGAGCTTTATTTTTTCACAATTTATTTTTCTCATACTATACTGTCATGCCATAGTGACAGATTTAAATAAAATTTTATTGTATTTTTTCATAAAAGTTACATATTGTAGCTTTAACAGAAAATTAATGATTACTTGCCACCACACTGATGTGTGTTATTGAGGACTGAATTAAGCCATGGCTATGACAAGAGGCGAGAAAGTAAATGTGATTGTATGAAAGGGTGCACTCTATTACAGAAGGTTTTATTTAAATAAATTAACTTTACTTGGTCGTCTCTCAAAATGTAAATAATACCACCTAATAAAAATGTTATTAAATGCAACAGAAAAAAAAAAAAGAAAAACTAGAGTAATTTTGGTTTGTTTTCTCTCGGCAGACCAACTCGAATTTATTTAAATGATTGTGATATTTTGTAGAACAATATTTCAGCGTTCCTGCTCTGATGCTTTTATAGTACATGGACTTGCTTCTTTGTACAAACACGTCATTTTGACACCCTCATCTTTTGTGCAACTCAAAATATGTTCATTTGTTGCAGATTGAACCATTGACTCATAAATCCAATGCAGAGCGTCTGTTCCTGCAGCCAAGGATCTCAGCAGGCTTTTTGCTGCCAATGCAGCAAAAAATCTGCCATGGGGTTTTCTTTTTTTTTGAGTCTGTGGCACGAAAAACTGTACGGCTAAATCTGACCAGATTAACACATCCCTTTCAGTTATACTTAGACATCTGCATCACAAAGTTTGTTCTATTGTAGATTCAACACCAGCAACACTGAGAATTGTTGGTAAGGACTTTATTTCATCTGCAATTTAAAAGACAGAAAACAAAAATGGGTGTCAAGTTTAGAGTTTACAGAACCTTTGATAGTAATGTGTAAAACGTCCTGAATGAATTAACTAGACTTAAATAATGTAGCTTACATTGAATAAATATAATCTAAAAAGAAAAAAATCCTAATACAGTGAACTTTGGACGTTCACCTCACCATCCTGCCCACTGTACAGACTGTCAAGAAAACTAATTATTGGCTGGGGGTCCAGTTTGAAAGATCTTAGTCATGGGTGAACATCCTGATACCTTGTTGGTCTACCATCATCCATAATATGACCCACTGGACATGTTCACAAGGACAGCATATTTTTGTGTGTATGGTTTGGAAAACTGTATTAAAGGCTGCGCTGATTACCAGAAAATCTGACTTTTTCCCTAGGCTGCTGTGACTCCCTGTCTGTCCTTATCATGCGACGTACCTTGCATCTTGGGCTTATATCCTCAGCTGTTCAGTGAAGGGATGCCAGCCCATATTATTCATTATTTAATTAGTATATTCTGTTAAATTTCTAAATCATTTTTAGAATTTTTTTCCACAAAAAACAAGTACCGATACTTACAGCGAGTACATGCCAGTACACAGCAGTATCCATTGACATGAAATCTACAAAACCTGAAGGAAAAGATAACTTTCAGCCTTGCCATGTCAGAGACTTGTGACAGCAAGATTTATGATCCGAGGGGTTATTGATCCATTTTCTAATAACAATACTGATAGTACTTGGATAAAAAGGTTTCCAACAGCAAATATAGTCTGGAAGGAAATTCACATACTGCATGGGGAAAAGATGACCTTCAGAGAGAGGAGGACTGTTGAAGAAAAACACCTCTGTCCAAATCTTTCTTGCTTCCATTTGTGGTTTTTACAAAGTGTGGCCCCGCAGGACAACATTTTAGCATTCCTATTGACCTTAACGCTGGCTTCTTCATATACATTTGTCATTTTATCAATGTTCAAGCTCTTTTTCCTTCAAGCTAAATATATATATATCTTTGAAATGGCAATCATGAATGTGATTGTGCTGCTGGCCTGAGGTGAGAACATCTCTAGCACACTGACAAGAGGAGGAAGACAAATTTTTTTGCACCTCCAATTTTATGAAAATTCTCCACAGCACACACAATAGTCAGACTTGTCAAAACAATCATGAAAAAATAATTGTCCCAACATTTTAACCACAAATAAAATATCCACGCAACCACTTGTTTTCACCAAGGAGAATTATTTGGCTTCAAAAAAATTTGAGATGTAGCCACAACAAACTCTTAGACCCAAGTTTAAAACTCTTCTCTGAATGTCCGCCAATATGTCTCTTACATTAATGACCATATATTTTCTAAATTAGAAACAAACAAAAAAATCTTTTATATAAACCAGGGGTGCCAGTTCAGTCTGTGAGAGGTACCACCTTGCTACTTTTGGATGAGTATTTCTCTCAGACATCCTAATCAAGCTGTTGAATTCCCTCATTATTAGTCATTCAGCTCTGCAGAGGCCTGGTGAGTAAATCATTTGATTCAGGCGCGTTGGAGAAAAGATACATCTAAAAGTTGGGGGGATGATAGCTCTGGAGGATTGGACTGGGGCTCCCCTGATACAATCCATAGCTAATTATCTTTAGATATTACTAAACATGTTAAACTTTGAAAGTGTGCTTGTCTTTTTAGTCAAAAAAAAAAAAAACACATTGAAAACCTTGAACGTGAGAAAGATAAAGAAAAAAAGATGGTACGTTATCCCAGAAAAAGAAGGAGGTTCCATTTGGGAACCAGTGTGGCAGAATGTTGCTACTTGTTCCTCCCAAATTAAATTCTTATTTGACAATTGTTCAGTGATTTTAAGTGATTTAGGATCTAAAAAGAAAAACAACAACAACAAAAAAACTTGTCTCATGATTCAGGAACCTTGCTGGACCTCCAGTAAAATTTAGTTGAACAAGCCGTAACAAGAGATGAAAAATAGAACTACAGGAGCTTCTTGATCCAAAGTCAAAGTCGATTTTGCTAGTGAGCCATCAGCTTCATTCTGATTCACCAGTTGGG
The DNA here is from genome assembly GCA_903066825.1 of Alfaro cultratus. Classification (NCBI taxonomy): domain Eukaryota; kingdom Metazoa; phylum Chordata; class Actinopteri; order Cyprinodontiformes; family Poeciliidae; genus Alfaro; species Alfaro cultratus. The sequence continues at coordinate 69,664 of CAEFZX010006915.1, forward strand.
TTTTTCTTCTGTTTCCTCTATTGAATCCATTCAAAAATGTAGAATTCTTCTTTTTTTCTTGCTCTTCTCTCTTTGCCCTCAAATCTTTTAGGTCTTAGAACTCAAAAGTTATGAAACTCTTCTTTGAACTCCGGAGAGACTTTCAACAGCTTAGATAATATTATAAACATAAAATATTGACTGTTCCCCTTATGCTCCTGCAATAGTAACCTATAGAACCAGTGCTGTAATCTGTGTTTTATCTAGTTTTTGTTGTTTTACTTTTTGTGCAGATCTTGTCATGTCATTATGATAACCACAGTATCTAGTTTCATGTTACAACAAAGATCTCTTAGGATTTTATTAAACATTAGATTGATAGTGATCATTATTTACATGCTATTACAGATTTGAGTAATACAATTTCATAAAAAAATAAAATAAAATACTTTGGACAAGTGGACCTTCATACCTGCCAATATTTTTACATTAGGATGTAAATGTGGTGCTCCTCTTGTTTGTTTTCTTTCTCTTTCTCTTCCCCTGAGTGCATGATGGACGCACTTCACATCCAGTTCATCAAAGACGTACAGAGAGGGACAGACAAGTACACTTATGAGATCTGTGTGTCAAAGCCTCTTCAGTATCCTTTAAAGTTTGCATTGCTGCGATGCTAATCACAGGCACACTAATGCCTGTCTCCAGCATATTGCATATGGAGAAAAGATTAAAGCTGGTGTTCCATCAGCAAATTCAACAGGAATAATTGCAGCACCCAAACCTATTTCTGCGTTACGGTTCACATGGCGTGTGTATTGTATTGACTTCTGATAATACAGAACAAACTGCTGCTGATAAATGCAGCTGAAGTGGTCTGAAAAGAAATGTTTTCTTTTCAGACCAATTCAGGAGGAAGTAATTTATTGTGGTCTCGGTGCTAAGAAGCATTCTGGCTGTCTCTTTATTATTCCACGCAACATTAGCTTTCCAGTCACAAACGCTTGTTGTAGGCAGAAATTACAAAAAGACCTGCTCAACAACTGCACAGTTCCTCTTTGAAGATCTAATATGTATAGTAACTAGTCTAAAATATATCGTACAATTTTAAAAATGTCAACGTCTAATATATTTATTTGGCATACTTAAGGCAACAGCTGACCAAAAACGATTTTCACCAACAAACACAAAAAAGAGCTTACAGAATAAATGTACTAAAAACAAATAAAATACGGAATAGTTAGAACTTGTAAGAACTACCCTTCTTTTCTGAATGTTTTCTTCCTAAATTTGTTCATAATTGTATTTAATATGTGCTTCACATAATCAGACAAAATATAAATTTTTGGTCTGAGCTACTTCAAGTGCCAGGCATACATCTCAGTTTGTGCCTTGAGGGCACATACTGAGGCGTGAAAATGTTTATTTTCACTTCAGTGTGAAAATAAACATCAACCTTTGCATAAATATGGACCTGCAGACATCTCAAAACATCTGATTTGGATGAATGGTTCTCGTTATCGCCACAAGAATGATCGTGACTCATACAGATAGGATGTGTTGTTCACAGAGAAAAATCTGAGGCATGCAAACAGAGACACTTTTGGGCAAGATTAACAGCAGCATTAATAAAGTTAATAAATTGCTTAATAAAATCGAGTGAAGTTGCATAAGCAGTATGTTACAACACATTTGAATACAACCTTCAGAAAGACCGCTGTGGAGGTATGAATGGCAGAAACGAATTGTTTCCTCAGTGTCATATCCAGAAACGTTTGTCTTTAATTAACTTCAAAATGTAAAAGTTGTATTGTTCAGATTTATTATGCAGTACAGACAAGTTATTTTCATTTTGATTATGGCCTGCAGCTAATAAAAACCCAAACTTCAGTTTATTAGAAAATTAGAATATTACGTAAGGACTATATAAATTGATTTTAAATTAGAAATGCAATAACTTATACCATCAGTCTGATTTTAAGGCTTACCCTCACTCATTGATTCATTCAACCTTTATTTAACCATGTAAGCTCTTAAGAAGAAATTCTCATAGGGAAGGGAAACAGATAGCGGAGACAAAACAACAAAGCACCCTGGGGTGTAAACCACAAAAGGTAAATGTTGCAATAAAGCCCTCTTTTCAGATGATGTAAATTATCCCTGTTATTTGGAAATTAAAAGTTCCATTTCCATTGTTTCTCTTTTGTTTTGTTATGTTTTCTCTCCTTTTTTCCCCCAAAGCAGGAGGTTGAAGTGAGTGAGGCATTTTAGACTCACTACATATACTCTCTTGCTGACATTTCTATTTCTTTATGTTTGATGTTTTAAAAATCTTTAATCATGTTTTATTTGTGCAGCATGGTGGTGTGGTGATTAGTGCTCCCACCTTACAACAGAAATATTTCCAGTTTGAATATCACTTTAAATCTTTCTAGACTTTTCATTTTGATAATTTGGGCATCTTACAGGAGCATAGATTGTTTAAAAAACTGGATGGCTAAACATGTTCTCCAATTAAATGAAGGAAAAACAGGAATTCCTGTTTGTGCTCGGGACTAACAAACACCGTTGGTCCTTTAGCATCTTACACCAAGTGTTTCATCAAGAAACTTGGGGTAAATTTTACTTGTGGTTTTACTTTGAATACCAGTGATGGTCATATTCAGTCTCTGAGCTGGTTTGCTTGAGTTTTTATCAAGTAGTAATATCTCATAATCTGAATGGTAAATTGTTCAATTTGTTTCTTCAGGATTGGATCATGTTGACACTTTATTCTCCTGCCTCTGCAAAACTAGGTCTGGACCATCTGCAGGTTGCACAAAACTGCAGATTCCGGCCAAATCACAAAAGTCTTGGCTCATCACATTACTCCCTATCCAAATTCATTGGCTTCCCTGTCACTTCAGAGTAAATATTTAGACCTTGATCCTCACTTGTGGGCCTTTGAATGGTCAAGCATTGGCACTCATCTCAAAACTTTTACAGTTGTATGTCTTTAAGGTCCCTAAGCTCATGTGACCATAGCCAGTTGGTTTTGTCACACACAAGGCTGAAAACTAAAGGTGACAGAAGGTTCTTAGCAGTAGCTCCAGGACTTTTCATGTTAGTGGACTATGTTGAGCTTTTTAAAAAGCCATGATAGCTTAGCTTTTTTAAATTACTTTTAAGTATACTTATGTTTAAAACATAAGTATCTATATGTTGAAAAGATACTATATAAACAAAGTTTTACTTGCTTGTTTACTTCAGTCTAGAAGCCCACATGGTCTAGCATTTTTCAGTGCCACCGTACTTAAGTTATTGCAGATGACCAAATGTCTGCCATGTTTCTGTTGTGCTCCCAAAACAAACAAAACATTTTTCCGAGTTGAGCTACGCTGCTCAATGATTCTACAGGCTGCTTTCTTTATTAGCCTCCTTTTATGGTTTTCCTGGGACTCATCCTAGACCTAAGCCATTGTTCCGTTAGTTATTTTTCCATCATGACAAGTCGAAGTATCTACTGCAGCCGACCAGAGACAGGTGAGATACATTATCTCCTCATGGAGACTTGGAAAAAGAACCCACAGAGGTCTATGAAAGGCTACAGTCAGACATGTCATCCACACAGAGACACTATACAGATATAATATCAGGCAGAGCCAAAGACATTTTTCATACAAGCAACAGATAAGTCATTCTGGAATATTGCAAAGTTAATATTGGAAGATAACGTCGCATATTAATATATTAGTTCTCATTAATATTAAAATGATAATGAAATACACTAGTTAACCCCCCAGCTGAACAATAAAGTCTCCAACATAGTGGTATTGAAAAAGATAAGGATTAGGTAGCTAACTGTACCTGAGCTGAAAAAAGAGCTCAAAGTGATGTCCTAGTTTCTGGAAGAAAAATTCATCTGAACTTTCTCCTCCTGAACAGCACTTGGTTGAGAAGATTTGTGATTCACTTTGGATGTGTCAGCTTTCAAAAGTCAACCTTTCACAAGACAGCAAATACACTAAGGCAAACCTTACATAATGCTTCACTTATAATAAATTAAAACATAACTTAATACAGGATAATCAATCTCTGTTGCTCAACAGGAAACTTAATATTGGCTTATACAGGATTTCTGGAGTTAGCTCATAAATGAACATGTTAATTCATAAATTCCTTGCACAAACCAACATGCCATTAAATTAGCTGTCATGCATAGTGATGCAGGTGGACAGAATGCAGATAAGACTTTGGAGGACGGCAGGCGGAGAAGCTAATAAACTATTTAATGATAAAATGAAAGTGACAACAAAAGCAAGAAGTCTTTGAAAAATTTATCCAAAGGGCAGACCATTGTTTTTGACAAAGCGAAGGTCAACCAACATCACAATGAAAGATGAGAACAATATGGTGCTATCAAGGCCTTTGGGGAATTGCCAGCGTTAGGCAATGTCAATTAGTTGAAAATTCACAATATTTAGCCATGGTGGTAAAGTGTACCTGTCATAACTAGACATCGAGGAACTCATTATGACACCCCATGTCATGTTACAAATTTTTGTTGGTTATCTGAGTTATGATCTCCCTGGGCCCAGATAATTTATTAAGGTAATCAGACAAGAGGGTCTGCAGTTGTGCCAAATTATTTCTATATTCAGATGATGAATTAAAGTGCATGGGCGTATTGTATTTTTTCCAGGCGCATAGTGCCATTTTAAGACAAGTCAAGTTTGTAACACATTCAAGTAACTATGCTGCCTTCAGTTGTTATAAAAAATACTTCATATATCAAAATTAGCTTAGAAGAAGTTTGGTGTTGAAATTTGCACCTGGAAATTGGACTTTGCCTCTTTAAGAAGCTCCTGTTTTCCAACACTCTCCCTTCATATATCACCACAACAATAACTTGACATCCAGTAAGGCTGAGGCAGGAGTGTAGTAGAAGTAAGAAATACTGCCACCTCCAATGGGTTAAGCAGTCACTTAACCTATTGCTTTTGACCACTGTTGCAGAAAATTTACAATGAACGTACAATTATGCCTTATTGTGAAAAATTGCAGGGCTCTGTTAATTTTGCATGAATTGCCACAATGAAATGCAACAAACTGGAGGGACAGTGTTATATTACCCAGTTAAAATTACACACATAGAGGGACTTAACTAATTAGGTGATTTATAAATATAATTAATTTCATCTAATTTTATTGAGGTTCATCACACACTTTTTTCTTGCGATCTGTCACATGGAATATCAATAAGATGAATTGACGTGTGATTGTGATATAGCAATGCATGACAAAACTATGCATCAATCTAGTGTATTATTTTGCTGTAGCCTACCAAGTGATTTTTTTTTGTGGATAATTAGGTGGGTGAATGAAAGCAGCAGCTTTAAAACAAATAAAGAGAATGCAAACATTAAAACAAGAAGAGAGCCCAACCCCCCCCCACCAAAAAAAACAAAAAAAACAAAAGAAAACATTACTTCAACCTGGTTCCTGTGAAATCCATTTTTGATTTTTGAAAATCCTCTTAATTCCATCTCCTTGTTCTGTCTCCATCCCCTACTGTTCGGATCAATAAAGCTCCTCCTGTAATTCATTGTTAAATGGCTTTAAACCAGCAGCAACAAGGGGCACCTTCAGATGTCTTTTATAATCATGGACCCCCCACAAGCATGTTCTTTGAGAAAAAGGAACAGATGGAAGGCCATCGTTGAAGAAGTTTTTTTTCATCGCTGCTCCAAATAGCAACATATGATTTATTCTTCCCCTTGTCTTACCATACCGCCACACTCAACATCAACAAAACAGCAAATGATTTCATCACTCTCACTTTTCATTTATTATTCAGAAAAAATGCTCCTAAGGTTACAGAGACTTGTTTAGGGGCGAAAGCCCCCCATGGCTGTAAGTAGTAATAAATGGTTTAAAAATAAAAACAATTAATTAACTTAATTTAAAAGAGAAATAATTTGTTTTAGACAATGGATGGAAAAAATGAGTGGAAGGTGCAGCACTTGTAAACATCAAAGGGAATCCACAGAGATATTACATCCAAACACAACAACTCCACAGTTATTTTAGTAAAAGAAAGGTAAGCTACAAAAAAATGAACTTTTGATCTTCTTCCAATTGAGTGTGTAGAATATATTGTCTTTATTGCGGCTGCAAAGAGATTGCTTGCAAATCTGCATTGCAGCTGATAAAAGATAATCAAGACGGTTACATTAACTGTAAACCCAAGATGGAGCTTTGTATTAATGGGCGGCGCATTGCATGAGGAAGCATTGAAACACTACCGAATGGTTGCCATGGAGATCCGAGGATGTCGCAAACATGTTTTCGTGAGGAAATGACTCATCATGAACATGGAATTATAATAAGATATAAAGCTCAAATCTAAACAACTGATGGTGATATACACACCAAATAAGGGCTGTTCACTTTTTAAATTATCAACCCTTTGTTTTTGAATTTTTGGGAATTTTTCTGTTTGACTTTATGCATTGAGTTTAGCTTGTGTCATTTATCCCGAATTACTGGTCAAAAAGTAAAAAATTGTAAAGAGAAACATTTTTCTCCCTAAAGGAAGGATGGAAGGATGAAGATAGAAGATTCCCTGAAATAACACGTCTTAATCTGATCTTTTTTTTGTTTGATTTTTATCTGCTTCCACAGAGGATCACACCTGTCGACAACAAACAAAGGTTTAAGAACTTCTGAATTTTCAGTCAGAAATGATCACACCGCCTGGTTGACGTACCAGTCTCCATGTAGAAGTCAACAAAAGTGAAACAAACATTTAAGCAAATGCTGAGTTTATATGATATTCATGTAGTGAATCATTCTAACCTTTGCTTTGGTTCTGTTTTCCAGCAGAGAGGAAACATCTGATTGACAAAGCATGAGTCTCAAGCTCAACCTGTGACTGGGGAAACCATATCCATGATGCACAACATCCTGAGCAAAGTCTGAACTCAGTGACTTGTTACTCTCAACCAGAGCAAGAAACCTTTTATCACCGTTTTTTCTTCTACAATAGGTTGTCCCTTCTATGGACACATGCTGGGGTTTTTTTGTTTGTTTTTTTAAGATCTCACTAATACCGTGAGGAAACTGGACAGGAAATAGAATTGGTTGGTTTTTTTAACTGAATTTTTAAATAGAAATTGTTTAAGTGGATTACTCGTAATTTTTATTTTTGTTTAATTCAGTCTTATTTTCTTTAGAACTTTCCATATTGAAATGCTGACAAATTACACTTCCTTGTGTGTTGTAATGTAATTTTTATGGTAAAATTCTGGTAACAACAGCTACAGGTAACTTACCATAAAGTTTTTATTTATTTAACAATAAAATGTCAATATATCATACAGTCCTGCCGTGTTTTTCACTTACGTAGACTAATCTTTATGGAATATGTGTTGTTTTCTTAGTAAGTTGCATAGAAAAGTTTACAGTTCTGAACTGATAAAGTTACGGTAAAATACTGGCAGGTTTGATTGCCAGAATATTCTTATTTTCTATTCTGATTACTTCTATTCTGATAACATGATTTGCACATGTTCAAGATGTTTTTGTAAAATTAATATTCATAAATACAATGTTAATATATTAATTGGTGCATAAAAGCAATTTTCTGAGCACACTTTATTTTTTGCTTTCTCCTATTTGAGAATAGTTTAAATGAACTATCATTTAGTTCATTTACAGTCATGATATTTATGAAGGTTTGAATTAAAAGTCACCACTTGAAAACAAATCAAACACACATCAAACTGGCCCTGAAATGGACCCAAGCAGGCCTACATTAAGCTTCAGGAAACCTCAAGCCCTCAACCACACCAAACATCAATGAATTACTCTTAAAAAGCTGGACCCACGCCAAGACAATGGCAGCTTTATATCTGCTCCTCCAGTTCTCATGAGAGGAGTCGTCATTAAATAAACTGCAGATTAATTTAATGTTATCAACATTAAAATAAAGAACAATTCAAACTAATCATTAAAAGTCACAAGATTTCTGATAAGAGGTTAAATTTTAAATTGGGTTCATGCTTTTATATCCAATAATAGCACATTAATTTTAATAGAAGATTATCAAGGACCTAGAGGTTAAAGAAACATTTGGGAAAACCTTTAACATTTATGTTGTTGAGAATCCACAAATGTCTAAATTGACGATGAAGTCACAATCTGTAGAGATGAGCTGAATAATCACATAAATACTCAATGAACTGACCATCTGTTCGGGGGTAGAGGTTCACACACTGATCTCAAATGATCGCATAAAACACCATTGAGTAGATTATTAGCTCATGGTAATAATCAGTTTATGATCTATTCTACTTTTACTCAGTGCTTATGATCTTTTTTTCCCCTTTTATACGTGTGTCTTTCACTAATGCTTGTGGTGAGATTCTCAGAGGATTGTGAGGTCTGCTGGTAGAAAATCAAAGAAACATGAAGGTCAAAGCCTGGAAAATTCTTGGATTTTAGTTAAACCTCAAAGGGAAATATTTCATATTAACCATCTCTTTTGAGGTAACGTGCAACAAATTCTAATTTTGGTGGGATCAAAAGGAATGAAACATACACACATAAGTGGAGTTCCACACAATCACAAAACCAAAAGCACAAATCCATATTGTAATGAAAATAATAATCTCCACTGAGTATAAGGCAAAATTCCAATCTAATTGAATCTGAATCTATACATTTATATTATGAAATTATATGAAATTGTGCTGCATTTTCCAATGAAAATGACTCTCTTGGGTTCGTGGATGGATCAGACCGATCGACCCCAGCAGCAGTTCTGCGCGTCACAGCGGCTGAATGAGCCGGACTGAAGCAACAGCTGCAGAGACTGCAGTGGACACGCGCTCTGTGAGATCACTGTACGAGCGCTCACCGGCTCCTGTGCATCCAGGTAAGACACATACTTGGTCTCGGAAAATACCATCAGTCAGCCCATGATTTACTTCCATTTTGTCTGTTTATATTAACCTAAAATTAGCACGAGATATTAAATGAGCTACATTATAAGTTCAGTTATTATCCTATTTGTTACTAGCTTCTGCTGTGTTGTGTATTTGTAAAACCTTTTATACACACTTTAGTGATGCATTTTTATCCACATGTCAGATTGACTTTGCACGTCATTAACAGGATTCTGCAGCCAATTCCTAATTGCCTTCTGCAATGGTGTGAGAACCTACAGATCTTTTCTTTCTCCTGTGGCACATGTCGCGTCAAGAGGAATAAGAACAATTAACAAGAGTCTTTTTCTCGTTTTTCTCAGTTTGAGACTCAGTTGAAGATGTTGGGCAAAGGTAAAGTCTAGGTGTCCCTTTAATTTGTCCCGTCAGTCAAACCCCGGGGGTTCATTATGTTCCACCAGCTGAAGGATCAGACGGTGAACGGCAGCTGTCAGGGAAACACCTTGGACTGCAATAAGAGCGCTGATGGAAACGCGCTCCAACTCCCCACTTTTTCAACCGCAGCCAAAGTCCGAGTGATCATCACCTTCACTCTGTGCGCTGTGTCTGCCGTGTGCAACCTGATTGTGCTGTGGGCAGCCGGCAAAGGCGGAAAGCGCAAGTCTCACGTCAGGATCCTTATAATGAACCTGACGGTGGCGGACCTGCTGGTGACTTTCATCGTGATGCCCGTGGACGCGGTGTGGAACATCACGGTTCAGTGGCAGGCGGGGGACGCCGCCTGCAGGCTGCTTATGTTCATGAAGCTTGTGGCAATGTACTCCTGCGCCTTTGTGACCGTGGTGATCAGCCTGGACAGGCAGTCTGCCATCCTCAATCCTCTGGGAATCAGCGAGGCCAAAAGGAAAAGCAAAATCATGTTGACCGTGGCCTGGACCATGAGCTTCATCCTCTCACTCCCGCAGGTAAGAGGGAATGTATCTCAGCCTAACACCAGGGGAAAGATTTACATCAAACTTTTTTTACTCTACACCACTGCAAAAGCACAGTTGTATAAAAATACAAGTGCATCTCAGTCAGTCAGAATTTCATTGAAAGGTTAATTAATTTCAGTAATTCATTAAAAAAAAAAGCCTGAATAATAATAGGAAATAAACGTTTTTAAATACAGAAGTGTTGTGGCCTTGTGTTGGAAGAACAGCAGACTTGACTCCTGACTTGTTATCCAGCAGACTCACAAGTAGGTCATAAAAGATCATTGCTAAAGATGCAGACTGTTCATGGTACTGTGTCCAAGCGTATTAATGGAAAATTTAATTGAAAGAAAAACTGACAGAAAAAGACACAGTATTCACTTAGTACTTTGTTGAGTTTCTTTTTGCTTTGCTTGCTGCACCTGAGACGTGGCATGGTGGCAATGCTGAGATGTTAAACATACACAGATTACTTAAAGCACTGATTTCAGCTGCAGGTCATGCCTTATGAATCCTCCCCAAGCTCTTAAATGTGCTTTGTTTCATAATCCAGTCATTGTATCTATCCCTCTTTCTTGTGCAACTATTTGTACCATACTTTTTTCCTTCCACTCAACTTTCTGCGTATGGTATATGTTTGCATGCTACACTCTGAGTAGTCTCCTTCTTCGGGAATGACCTGTTGCAGGTTTCACTTTGTGAAAAGAGTTTCAGTGATCACATACTGGATAATTGTCAAAAACTCAATTTTTACTGGTCTTTTGTTGTTTCAGTACCAGAACCGAACTAAGTCCTGGAAATACATATTTACGTAACTGCTTTATATAATACACATATACAATAACCATTTTAATTGAATGATTAAAATAAAATTTTATTAATACAGCTGCCCCTGTGATCAAAACATCTTTAAAAGTATCTCCTTTAAAGACACATAATTTCTTCTGTTCAACTCACAAAAACAAGCTTTTAAGAAGGTTGAAGGTTCTGAAAATATACCAATTACAGAGTGATTAAATTAGTCTGAGACGCTGAGCATAAATGAGGCAGCTCTTCATTTAAATTAAATCAGATCTTTGATCAGGTGCAGCATGTCTATGCCTCAGCTCTGCAGAATCTCTGCAGGTTCCCAAACATCAGGGAGGAAGTCGCTAATCAAGTCTCAAAGCACTCCTAGAGCTTGACAGCTAAACAAAATCTCTGCCAATACCTGTAAATTAGCAGTGTTTCATTTGGTGCAGTAGGTCTAAAATAGATAGGAATAAGTCAGACGTCTTATTCAAATCTAATCATTTAAACAAACTTAACAATAAGCTGCTAATAGGAGTTGGATAAAATTTTGAAATGCATGTGTTCATTTCTAGTTTGAACAAAAAAGGAATATTAGCCTTTCGCATAAATGCTAGGTCCAAGAATCTTTATTTTGTTTAAGATTTTGTTTAGACTTTTGTTCTTCTCATCTAGATCTTTTGCTTTGCTTACAGATAATCATTTTTTGTTTTAAGTGAACTTTATGGAGCCAATTTTAATATCAATTTCAGGTTTTCATAATTTATGTGATTATTTTAGTGTCTGTTTACACTGTTATGTTCTTTCAACATTTTTAATCTTAGCTAGGGATGCATGATATACTAGTTCTAATATGGGTTTTGGTTGATATTATTCATTTTTAACATATTGATATTTGTCCAATAAATAAAACTAGGCAGATATTAGCAACCAATATTCAGTTCCATCTTGTTGCCATTTGTTTCTGCAAGGGAGGAGTTTTGGTCATGTAGTATTTGTTAAGTCATGTGACAGTGATAGTCATGCAGCGCATGAGAAGTTAACTGAAGTGGAGAGGCTGTGGTGAAATCAGTGGTTTGGTCTTTGAAAGGGTAGTCAAATATACAATAATATGTATAATATTGGCAAATAAGAGTTAGCAATCACAGATAAAGTATTAACATTGGATATCATTCCAAATTTCTATTTTGGTCCATCCCTGATCTTAGTCAAAGTAGTCTCTAGACACTGCATTCTTGTTTAACAGCAAAAGCAAATTGAACTAAACTGTCAGTGGATGTCAAAAAAATTTGTTTCCTTAAATCCTAGATTTTTGGCCTATTTCTTTTATCATCACTTATTCAGATTTGTCTTTAAGAAGTGTAAATAAAAACTCAATGTTTTTTTTTCTTCTGCTTTCTGGAAAGATGTACATTTTATTTTATTTTTTACAATGAAATATTTTGACAAAATTTATTTTATTATTTTTGCACATTGAAAATGTAATGTTTTGGCAGCCCAGTTTGAAGGAGAACTTTGAACCATTTATGTTTTACTTAATTGTGTCGGACTTCTCTCTTTTTTTAAGCCAAATTGTTCTCCCTGCTGCTGGTGATGTTTTCTCAAAGCCAGAAGCCACTTATATCAGGGCATTTAATGCCCTAAACTAAAAACTCTGGAGAATATTTTTGATGCAGAGATAATTAAATCTTTAATAATTTTGCACCTATGATGTAACTGTAGACTTTTGTCAGATAAGGAATGTTTTAACTTGTTTGTTTGTGTGGGTTGTTGTTTATTTGTGGCTGAGACATACAAACAAGGAGCATGTAACAAGATATCTGTTGCAGTGCAATGCATCATTTGGCTCAGAGAGAACATAGGAGACTAACTATTTTATGTCAGTTAGTTTGCACATAAAAATAATGCTACTGTGTAGTGGGAAATGATGTTCTCCAAACAACTTTAATAATAACCTTTTGCATTGAAAAAGAGTTATTTTGGAGTTTGTGCTGAAAGATGACATGAGGGTTCACTCAAAAGCCTAGAAAGCAAAACAAGACTATTGAGACAACAACATTCCACCAAAACAAGAGCCCTGCATAAGATGGAGAAAGCAGCTGGATTACTGACTCATCACTGCTGCTGAGAAACACCTAAAGGTTACAGTCCACCTGTATCCACACTGCATATCAAAATGCTGCTGTGCAACAAAGTCACAGTCTAATAGGAGCTACTACAGAGCATATATCACTGACTGGTGAGAAATTTAAAATTTATGAGTGGCTTTGATTTTGACTGGTTTGTTTTATGCAGTTTCTCTTAATAATCAAATCAGCATTCTGATGGGTGTCTGAATTCTTTACTAGCAAGTTTTAAAAAGTATTGCATCAATCTAGTACCTACTCAGGTGTGAAATAATATTTCCTTGTCTTCTCCAAAACATAAAGTTTCTATAATGCCAACTTTCTGCACTTGTCACATGTTTGTTTCAGCATTTTGAATATATACATGTATATATATATGCGTGTGCGTGTGTGTGTGTGTGTGTGTGTGTGTGTGTGCGTGCGTGTATGTGTGTGTGGGTGGGCGTGTGTGTGTATGTGTCCAGGGACACACTGGATAACTGTAAAAGACCTCCAAGGTGTAACCTGTACTCTTCTCACCAGACAAAACCAGAAAAAGGGAAAATGCTTGCAGGTCTTCTCCAAATCTACAAAATGGGATAGTGGGGATCAGACAACAAAATCCCCACTATCCCATTTCCAATTCTCTGAAGGTGATAATCAGGTGTTAGCTGTTCTATGGCAATGACAAAACCATCCTGGTCTTCCTGGAACTAATGAGGTTCGAAAATTGGTCAGAGTCTGCTTACCTCCATCACCTGAAAATAAACTCTTTTGGGTTCCTTTGAAGAATAAACTCTTGACATGTGAGGCGCGCTCTCTGGTCCCAGCTTCACTTCCGGAAAGTGTTAACAATGTCTTCCATGTGATACAGTGTCATCCTCAACACCCCAACTGGCCCAACAATATTAATATTCCTGGATCAGAGCATACCAGTAAAAATCAAGACAGCTTGAGTGTTTTGATAAAGAAGAAAAAATTAATAAATAAAACTGCTGACCCTTAAAACAACTTTTAATCTAACTTTCTTCTCCAATAAGTTCTTTGAAATATGAACCCTATTTCACAAAGCCCATTCTGTTTATTGTTTTATTTGTTTATTGACTATATTTTAAAAGATCCAAAAGGAAATCATCTTATGAAAGCTGGTTGGCTTTAATGCTGCAGCCTCTGAGTTCCAAGAGTCTCATCTCACAGAGGAATAATGCAGTGAATGCTGGATTCTGGTCACTTCTCTGTGTCTCTGCTGTGGAAGGTCACCGTATCAATTTGCATTTACGATGATAAAGGAAAGGTCAAGGCCACTAAGTGTAATTTGCACATAGTGCTAGTTTGTTATATATGGACTCCTAAAATGAAGCAAATCTTCCTACTTAATTACATTTTCCATAAACTGAAAGTTGTAGTACGTTGTTCATTGCTACAAGAAAATACATATTTCTCCTGAAGTTGCAGACACTGTTAAGTGTGACTGACATGTACACAAACATATAGGTTAGCAATGAAGTGTGACCAAATGAACACCAGCACTGCATGCAGGAGTTCAAAACCAGCTCAAGTAAACCTGACTACTCTTTTTCACTTCGCCACCAATCTAATTTTCACAAGAAGCATACATCCAGCATCAAAATGGAAAATTGAAATCTACATTGGTCAAGTAAAAAAGAAAGGAAAAGGTTTATTTTGGTTCTTTTCCATCTTGTCCACTGTGGTTCCTTTGGGGTTGTGAAATGAAAGCGTACAAAACTCCATGTTACTCACAGGAAGCTTAAATGGCCTAAGCTTAGGGGACATTTATGTATAGCATAGGTCTAAAATAGACAGGAATGCCTCTTACACCTCTTCAATGTTTTTGTGTATTTTTCTGTGGTCTGTGTTGCTAAGATTAATTTGAATTATTTTTATTTTGTTTTACTCTCAAGATGTATAATGTCTCCCAGTGTGAATCAAATTGCTTTGAATCTGGTCAAGAGTGGGTCTCCTTCCAATATTGCATTGAAATAAAAAACAAAAAACATCAATGCCATTTAGATACTTGAAACCTTAAGGGCAAATTGACAGTTCAATCATTCTTTAAATGTGACTAAACCTTAGTTTATATGTCCTTTCTATTCTGAAAAAAGGAAAGAAAGACAGGTCTGCTCCTAAATGGGCTTCAGTGAGCAATGTCTTTCTGAACTGATGCTCTTTGCCCCGTTAAACTGAGTTGTAATTAATGCATTTAGGGAAAATTGGCCAAAATTATTGTGCATTAATTTAATTTTGTGATTTATGTAAAGCCTGAAAAAAAGCTTTCCATTTTCAATGACCTGACGAGTCGACCTTCTGAAAGGTAAGTGGAAATCTTGACTCAAGAAATAATGAAGAAAACTGTGACATTGGTAGATTTAAAAAAAAACAAAAAAAAACTAGTTTAGTATATAAAAGAAGACAATCTATCTTCTCTTTCTGATACATCATGGGTTAATTCATTTCCAGTCAAATACTTTTGTTTCTCATTTTCCTTTACCATGAGCACCTACAAAACCTGTATCAAATGTCCTGATAAAAACTTCTCATTTCTGAGAGGCAGCCAAGTGTTTAAATTTAGCTCGTGTTTCCACCCCAGAGCTTACACTTTCTCTAAAGGCCACTGAGATACATGCCCTCAATGTGAGTGATTTCATGTCACTTCATTAAAAATGGCCCAAAACTGATTAGAAATGGAAAAAGTTGTAGAAGGTGGAAAGACAAGATTGAATGTGACATTTATATTTAAGGATCACAAATTTAAATTAAAAATTGAAACTTTATCTTTGGTGAAAAGATAAAGTTTGCACATTGTATTAAACAAACTTTGTTTATTACCAATTTTGCTTTGTTGTAAAAATGTGGGTCTTTTGGATATCTTGGTGGTCTCCCTTTTTGGATACAAATTAAATGTGCTGCAAAAAGGTACTGAAAGACATAGTCAAGTCAAAGTTTATTGAGATGGCACATTTACAACAGCCTCATCTGACCAAATGCTTCACAACAATCACATAGTTAGACCAATAACAAAACACAAAAATAAAATTAAGCAGTACACAGAGCGAAGGCATACGGAAAAAAAAAAAAGAAGTCTGATTTTGTTTTGGTTAATGAGGCCACTCCAACCTGGTTCAGGTAGTCTGAACACAGAATGCTGATTCTGTGTTTGAATCTCTGGACACAGCTTACCATGAAGATGCCCTTCCAGGGAAGGAGACACCATGGGGAAGATGGGCCAATCAGAGGTGGTCTATGAACCCCAAACAGCATTAACTTCTATTCAGGGATCCCCTTTTGTAAGCCCACATGCAATGCCACAAATATGTAAAAAAACAAAACAAAAAAAAAACCCATCATCTTATAGAATGTTTCTCCCTCACATTTATTCACTACTGGAATAAAAGCAGTGATGCTTTGTTTAGCATAAACAAAGCATCGTCTTTTGGTTTTAGTTGGCCTTGAGTTCTTTGTGTTGTTTACAGCAGTGTCCTTCACAGCCAGGCTGCTGGATAATTTCTTTGGTCTTTTCCCTTGACAGAAACTTGTCCATTTCATGTTTTGCTTGAGGAGCAAAGCAACTTCGTAGAGCTGACAGTCAACCAATTAGAAAGACGAGCATGGCTATATTTATTTGTATTTTATTATAATTACTGTATTAGAAAATCTAAAATTAAAAGTGTGAGATTACAAAATTTATTGGAATTAACTTTTTTACCTCTTCCAATTTCATGAGCTTCACAACAATCAATTTCACGATTGAAGGCTCCTGCTGGTCCCCCACAGAACCTCGGCCACCACTCTGAAAAACACTGCTCTACACTATGCACATCAGAACAAAGAACAAACTATTGTGACATTAAAATCAGGTTAATAGAGCTGTTGTCTTTTTTTCTTTCTACAGATGTTTATTTTCCACAACGTGACCATAACAGTGCCTGAGAACTTCACCCAGTGCACCACCCATGGTAGTTTTATCCATCGCTGGCAGGAGACTCTCTATAACATGTTTACATTCACGTGCCTCTTCCTCCTGCCCTTGGTCATCATGATTTTCTGCTACACGCGAATCCTGGTGGAGATATCCAGCCGCATGGCTCAGAATAACAGTAAGTCACAAGTCTCACATCTGCAGGTCAAAATGATTTTCTAGAACAGAGATGATATTTTTCTTTGTTCCAGCTCTGTCCAGAGGCATCCATCTTCGCCGTTCTCACAGTAACATCCCAAAAGCTCGGATGAGAACTCTGAAGATGAGCATTGTCATTGTGACTTCATTCATCATCTGCTGGACTCCGTACTACCTGCTTGGCTTGTGGTATTGGTTGTTTCCTGAAAAAATGGAGGAGACGGTCTCTCATTCACTCACTCACATGCTGTTCATATTTGGCCTCTTCAATGCATGTTTGGACCCCATCACCTACGGCCTGTTCACAATTCACTTTCGTCAAGGTCTGAGGAGACGTCGTCAAAATTCGACCACCCGCACCGAGTTAGAAAACAACACCTGTCTTGTGCAAATGTCTGGCTTATCGTCTCGCAGGCAGACCACCTTTGGTGGTTCGGGTAAACAAACAGGGGAGGAAAGTGACAGCAGCAACTTAAAAAATGCCTCCTGTCCTGTCATTTCAGTGAGTGAGGTTTAATGGCTGAAAGCCTTTCAGGGAAAAACAGGTGTACTTACTTATTAATCATTGATTTTGTTATGTAAAGCTTCATATGTTGAAGTAAAAATGTTGGAAATATCTCATTTTAATTACACCAATGAAAAGATTTAGAAAAGTAAGTGCAAAATCTTAACATGCTACTGTTTTTGTAAAGATTGAAGGAGACCATCCAAAGAACTCAGCAAAAGTTTTATGCTGACAATGGCTCTTAAAAAAACATAAAAATCACAGTTTAAAAGAAAAAGTCTAAAAATTTCTAACTTGAGAAATTTATGCTCACAAAGCACACCCACTGTCACTGTGATGACTGCCAACGATATGATATGATTGTTGACTGCAATAGGGCTTTCTGTTGCACCCCTGGTATAAACAGCATTGTCTTTTCATTGCTCAGTTTAAAGTTTCCTTTAAGACTGAAATGTAACGCAGAAACATGTTTATTATTAGCAAGAAAATATTTGTTTTTGTTTATAACAGCCATCTCTGCTTTAGATATACATCAGGAAAGTGCAATGTGTGTAAAGTCTGTTTGTAATTAAGCTCTCTTAAATTATTTAAGATTTTGAGGTTTTGTCCTGGGCTGCACAGTGGTGCAGTTGGTAGCACTGTTGCCTTGCAGCAAGAAGGGCCTGGGGTCTTTCTGCACGGAGTTTGCATGTTCTCCCTGTGCATGCGTGGGTTCTCTCCGGGTACTCCGGCTTCCTCCCACAGTCCAAAAACATGACTGTCAGGTTAATTGGTCTTTCTAAATTCTCCCTAGGTGTGAGTGTGTGTGTGCATGTTTGTTTGTCCTGTCTGTTTCTGTGTTGCCCTGTGACAGACTGGTGACCTGTCCAGGATGAACCCTGCCTCTCACCCGGAACGTAGCTGGGGAGAGACACCAGCACCTCCCGACCCCAGTAGGGATAAGGGTGTAAAGAAAATGGATGGATGGAGGTTTTATCCTAACATATGATGATATTTACCCTTTACAAAAGATTTACTTTACATACAAAAAATGACAACATAAAACAATTTAACTTACAATTAGTTCAACACACTTGTCTAAATTGTCTTTTAAACATTATAACATGGTGTTCATCATAAATTGTCTGATTTGTGTGTAACTCTCAAACTGATGGATATTTCCTCCTACCTCCCCAAAGTGTAAATTTCATCTCACAAATTCATAATAGTTTGGTTGACTCTTATTCTTTAAGGAACTATGTATAAAAAAATAAAACTCTGAGCAGCGTACTTGTTGAATCCAACCTCACAGCTGATGTGGATGTGCTTGCTGATTTGTCTTTTTGTTTAGAATGTCTGGTCTTGTTTTCTATGGGAAGACATAAAGTTGACAAAATGGAATGATTCTTAGTGCGATTAAAAGCTGTGCTGTTTTATTTTTTGTTTAGTTTTTTTTCTGCTTTATGTATATATTGACATTTAATTTATTCAAAGACATTTTAATATGCTCACAATGTTGTTTACAATTGAGCGGGACTCGTGTTTATATGAAGTTTTGATCTACCACAATCAAAGGTCATCTGGATGACAGTAATGTAAACAACTACTACAGTGTCTACCCTACAGATGTAGAAATTTTTGGACCTGCTAAAATCCTTTCATAGACTTCTGTGCCAGTATAATATAATATTAGCTGTTTCCTTATTTGTATTTATTGTGTTCTATATGTGCTCAAATATTTTGCATGGTACTTGAATACTTATTGATTATTAGATTATTAGTAGTGTTGTTAGCTCATTATGTTGTGGATTAATGTCAGTTTTTAGTCAAATCAGGGCAAAACACTTGACTTTGTGATGTTAATTGGATTTCATGACTGGCACTTATAATGCCAAAAAAAAAGACACATATTTGCCTACTGTTTCCATTTATTCTGTAAGTTTGGTTGGTTGTTTTAATGTATTGTCAGAATCTCACTATTTTTGTAATAATAAAAAAATATCTGCCTCAAAATCAATTGTACCTCAATAATCTAAATTCCATCCTAAACACATGAAGGTGCTGGGTCTAATGATCTAAACAGTGCAGGACTCTTATCCTGTGCAGCTTAATCAGAAACTTTAAAAAAACAAAAAAAACAAAACATTACTCGGTTATTGTTCCTGTGTTTTTTTTATTAGTCTCATACACTTATGTAACATTTTATTAGCCATTTTAGCACTCTCATTATTTTTGTTTGTTTGAACACCTCCTACTAAAAATAGGGTCGTGCATCTCAAGATAAAGTTATTTAAAGTGATTCTATCCTATTATGTTCTACCAAAGTATCTGCATTTACGTCACGTACTATATGAAGTAATATAATTATTCTTCTACCTTGATGTTGTGACAAAGTGTGTGCTATTGTCTTCTCTGCAGAGCTCACTGGACATGTGAGAGCTGACAGGATGGCAGGTACATGCTCAGGTATGCAGGAGGTAAAGCTCACAAGTGACCCGAAGCAAACATGGCATGTTCCATGAAATGACAAGGTCAAGAATGCTAGCAGATACTTCTCATGAGCGACACTTTTCAAAGGGACACGTTTCCCCTTCTGAGAGGGTCCTTGTTTCAGGAATGTAATCTATTACGATGAGTCATGCTGAAAGATTTATTTTCTCTAAAATAATTTCAAGAGAACTGAAACATAAGAGTGCATCTTTGGAAAAGCATTGAGGCCAGGTGTCTTAGTTTACTGTGGGTGATAATAATTTATAATTCATTTTTAAAAAGAAAGTGAAGTGGCATTAATATTATATGAAATTCATACACCAGATTTGTGTACACCAGATGGCATGGCCGAAGTAATTTGTGTTACCACACGCCCACTCTTCAACACCGCTGATAAATATTCACACTTAAAAGTTTTGGACCAAAACTTCCTTTCTTTATGTTGAATTCATCCAAAAGGAAACAGACATTCTCTCAGTTTGATGATGTAGTCTCAAACATATAGCACGCTAAAGAAAACCTTTGAAAATGTGAAGAATTGATTCTATGTTTAAATTGAATTGCAATTAAACATCTCTTTGTCAAAGTGAACATCTGGCACAACTGACTATATTGTACTGGACTAATTTACCAGTACTAGAACTGGACTGTTTTTAAAAAATACTTCAATCTCAGTAAATATTTCTGCAGTTACAACATCTTTTGTAATCAAGCAACATTTGCAGTTTAACCCAGTTGTGTGAGTTAAAGTTACTCACTCGTATTTGTAGTCCTGTATAGCAATAAACACCAACTTTCAGGGAAATGAAGCTAATAATTAAGTGAAATGCATATAATAGTCAAAGTACCAATGGATATCTCTCAGAAAAGCAAAGATTAGTATAAATTACATCATGTAATGATGATGGAGCTATAATGGCTCAAGAAGCTGAATGGAGTAAAGATGCTAAGAAAGATAAGAACTTGCCTCCTGACTGAGTTAAAGGACAGAAAAAAGTAAGAAATGATACTGAAAGATGAAAAAAAAAAAACAATTTCAGTGAGGGAGCCTTGTTTTCATCTTCTTTAGTTGTATTAATGGATTGGTGTATTAAATGTTTGTAAAAAAGACTTTGTTACAAGAAATTTTGTAGGTGCAGCCACTACTGATTTACAACATTTAGACAGATGCATGTGAAATGTTAGAATGGCCAGCAGTGTGATGGACATACTGTCAAGTTAATACACAAGTAACACTTTCAAATACTGTCGAGATAACAAATGTCTTTTTATCTGATGCGAAAAGCGACAGTCGGTATATATAAAGGTTGGACTGCAGAGCTTTTCCTCTTGACAGGAAAAAAAAGGAGCTGAGTCCAGAGGCTGGTTATCCATCAAACCTTTTGTGTTCACTTTATTCTTCTCATTTTGTCCATAGTGAATCATCTCTCTGCTTTTAAGAGGTCACCGTGGATACTTAAGCCTCCTTTTTTTCCCTTATGTTTATAAATGTATGAGACTGGGCTAAATGTCAAACTATCACCTAATTTTTTTACACCTGCTTTTAAGATATGAACAAGGAACTTTACAGTTATTGGTTCATCTTGACAAAAGTCCTTTGTTGTGATGAAGGATTGCATATAAAATTGGTATAGCCCATTTTGTTCAAAGGTTTTTTTGAAGAGACTCATGGATTGCTGGAGAGGACAAAGTATTATTAAGCATATTAAGGAAATTTGCTTAGCATTATTTATTACATTAATCACCAAGTTGTTGTGCACTTTACTGAAGCCTTGACATCTCTGTGCAACTGTTTGCAGCTTGAATGACTTTGAACACAGGGCTTTTAAGATTTGTTGTATGTTTGTGCAAGCTTCTCATCTCTGTTTTATTTTCCCACCATGTCTTTTAAAGGCTGATTACCAATTAATAGTGTGAAACAATTGGGAAGATATATAAAAAAAAAACTAGTTTCATCTGTAGCATTTTCTTTTCAGTGAAAATAAAAAGTAGCTTTTCTGTATCAATTGAGCTTTAAGCATTAGTTACTCTTGTTTAAGTTGGCATGGTGACGACTCCATCTTTCTTTATATCAGCTTTCATTTGCAAAACAGCTACAAGTCTGTAGCTATTCAGTTTCACCAAATTACAGTTGACTGTTCTAGAAATAAATAGCAAAAAGGTGGAGAAACGGTGGCCTCATTTCTCATCCCACAACATCCTGGGAACGGAAGAGAGGTTTGTAAACTTTTAAAATCCACAATATTTTGCCCAGTTTACTCATGTAGCATTAAACCATGAAGTCTGCCTGGTGACAACATCCTCACTTGCCAGCAATGAACAAAATTATGAAAATGCACATGCATACTGACATGGACGCATGTCAGTATGTGCGACTCGGATGCACATCGAGTCGGATGCACAACTCGATGTGCATCCGAGTTGTCCAGAAAATTTCCACCTTGGTGAAGGCTATATGTTCTTAATAGGCAATCAGATCCTCACTGCAGATATTTATTTATGCAAAATATACTGCTGAAGGTGTGAAGCATACAAATGATGCTGTTTTCTCACAAGTATGATTTGCCATATTAGTTCTATGAACTGTAAAGTTTTTGCCTTCCATGAAGGAATCTACTTGTCTTTATAATCAGGAAATGAAGGACATTAGGATTTACATCTCCTGGTTTGACCTAGATTGCATAAGATTTTGATCTCCTATTATAATGTAATTTTACCAGGTAAATTGGATATGTGGTCTACCAAAGAGGGATAATTTTTGGGGGATTGAAGGTGAAAATGAGAACACCATCCAGCGAACATGTTGTATTTGTCGTGCAAACAGCCTTGCCCGATCCTTTCACTAAATAACCTCCTCTTTCTTAAGTCTTAAGAAATCGTACGGCTGAAGCATCCTGAAAACTGCAGAGTGTATCAAACATTAAACAATCCAGGTTGGAGAAATTTTCCTAGCGTGTTTGGCACTCTGGGCGAACCACCTTTCCAATACCTGAACCACTTGCCCCTTAGCCCCCCCTCTTCACTTTGCTTTCAATAAGTTTGGCTGAAAGACGGGAAATTACAAGTCTCTGTCCTTATTCTTTAAAATATTAATATTATTATATTTATTCTCTGAGAATTGAACAGCCACATTCTGAAGGATGTTCTGCCTTCTTACAGTTTCAGTTTGAATTGATGCTGTATAAATACAGCTTAATATTTAGTGGGATATTGCTTTTTCCTTTCTTAGTCGAGATTATTAATACACATCTGGTCTCTTTGTCTGCTTCAGGGTCCCTGTTGAAGTGAAACTAGCTGAAGGTGCTCTTCTTTCATTCTTTTATGTTGTTTTTTTCAATTTTCAAGAATTTCTATAGTTAGTGATGTTCAGTGTTTGGTTAAATGATAAATGAACAATTTTGTGAGGAACCATTACTTGAAGGTCTCTATTTGAGAAGGTAAATAAACATGTTATGAGCAACCATACATTAATAAAACTACTGAGCATAAAGCCTGCAAACATTACACAAATACAAACACAAAAACTTTGCACAATCCTATGGATTTGATAAGAACAGTATTAATTTTTTGTTTCTGTAACTTGTATAAACAAACTTTGGATTGGCCATCTGCCACATGGATTTCTGAGCTCCTACATATCTGCTCTACCTTCAGGCTTAACAGACTTTATAAAGGAAACCTTTTTTCTGTTGTTGAGGCTGAAACTGCTGGGAGATTCGATGTTTGAGGTTCTGGTCTCCAGATTTTGAGACAGCCTCCCACACTGAACACAACCTGCACTATTGACTGACAGCTAGTTACTTTCTGGCTCTTTAGTCAGCAGGTCTATAAATAAAATGCTTTGTGTATGTGTGTGTGTGTGTGTGTGTGTGTGTGTGTGTGTGTGTGTGTGTGTGTGTGTGTGCGTGTGTGTGTGTGTGTGTGTGTGTGTGTTCGTGCGGGGGGAGGAGGGGTGTGTGTGTGTGTTTGCTGTTATTTTAGTATAAAATATATAGACTATGTACAGATGAGTTGCAATCATAAGACTTTTAAAGGTGGTGTAACATCTTGTTACATGAAATTTTGCTATGAAAACCAAACAACACATCCTGGTGGTTCAGTTGATGTGACTTTGACATTTGCCACTTGTCAAAACATGCTGCCAAACAGGATATGAGCAAGTGCTGCTCGAGTAGAGCTTAATGCACTTGAGTTTTTCATGTTTCATGGGAATTAGTGAAGTAATGTGCAAAACACCTGTTGGAACATGAATAACATGTTATTCAGTTGTGTTTTTTTTTTTAAATCTATTTTTAAGCAAGCATTTTGCTATAGGCGGTTTGTTGTCCTCACATATTAACGCAGCTGGACTGGGGAGAAAAAGTTGTCTGGGCGTTCACCTGCAACTGCTTGAAATTGTAATGAGAAATATACAATAATTATTATTAGGTTTCCAACATAATTTACAGCAACAGTATTTATTTATAGGCTTTGTATTCATACACACCCCGTAAGATAACATATAATGTAAAATCTAACTATAAAACTAAAATCTGAGCTCTCTGGCTGTCTAATGCCTCATCCGGTGGTCATAAGCCACAGTCTATGTGAGAAATTTGTATAGTCAATATATAATGGTCTGTAGAAATAACAATAAGCAGCATCATCTAACCTTGTTGATGTTTTAATGCGGTATTTGTTGTGCAGATGACTTCCCTCTGTCTCTTTCACTGGGGGCCTGAGAACCATTTAAAGGTTCCACAGAAGTTCATTGATTCAGACGTATTCTGTGCACTTTATGGTTTACAATTATAGCTTTAAATGCATAAATTGAAGTGTGGTTTTAGTTGTGTTCTATTGTTTGACAATATTTGTTTGTCAGATGGATGTTTTAGTCATTTTGCAAATGTGTTTTTATATATACTGTATATACATATACTGTATAAACCTGTTTCATGGTAGATTTGTTAATTTGAGGATGTTATTAAATACTGCTTGTTAAGATGCATGTGAGCTGCTGCTGAGTCCTCTTTTGGCCTGAGGAACAGGTTAGGTTTTTCTGCCTGTTTGTGAGCATGTTCACTATTAGTGAATAAACACCCGGTTGGTCTGCACCTTATCTTTGCCTCAAGGCTCTGGCTTAATCCAGCCTCTAAAGGACATTCTGACATTCTGAGGGTAGCTGTAAACTCAAACTCTTTCATTTGAATGTTTAAATGACCATTCCCCCTTATTGGCTGACTTGCTCAAATGTATGAGAAATGACTAACTTAATATTGTTTTGCTTTCATTGTGTGGAGGGCTTGACTGACATTTCAGTCAGTGACTGGCTGTGTAACAAGGTGTGTCAATTTTGCATAGATTGTTAATATCCAATTCAGTCAAGGATAAATTCTGGCACTGCCAGAAAAAATAAGAAAAATATTTAATGGTAGGAGTCCACACTAGTCAAACTCTGTTCTAAATAAGCCACTCTTCGGCGTATTTATTTTTTGCCTGTTGTTCACCCTAAGGAGTTTGTTATGAATCTGTTTTTCACAACCAAAAGTTTTTATTTATTTATTTTATTCGGACAGCAGATGATTAAAGACATGCCCCCTTCTCAGTAAATAAAAGATCTGTGAGAGATTTAAATAAATTGAATCGATATATGTTTCAGGACAGAGTGATGGAATGTTTGATATGAAGATTTGAAATTAATTAAATAGGCTTTCTATGTTATTACACAACAAATGAATAAATATGCCAGCTGTGGAAAAGCAAGCAAATTATCTTCCAGATACTCCAAAAACAAATGAGTATCTTTTACAAGTTTATGGCTACATCTCTTTTAAAGTCAACATGTGCACAGCAACACAAAGAACCCTTTCCATATTCTTCTTTAATATGTCTGCTCTTTGTCACATGCACCAGATTTTACTTAAGTGAAACCTACCGACACTTTTCTAAGGTTTAATGGCTTGGAAACCTACAATTATCTATGTGTACTTGCAAATGTAACAGCAGGCACACTCACATTCACCCTCCTTCTCTCTGACTGACAGTGGCTGAATTCAACCAGGTGAAGTTGCAAAATAAAGCAGTAAGACATTTCAGTTCCAGTTGACTCAGTGGCACTCAGTGGCTATTCTTATGAGAAGATTTCCACACCTCCAGATAATCCCTCTCTCAGATAATGATCTTATTGGTCAGCCAAGCGACTACCTTCCCATCATTCCTGACGGAGACATTTTCATCCACTTCTCTATCTGGTTAGAAAGTGACAGGAAGACCATTAGGTGGAGATTTGGAAACGATTGTAGAATGATGGCTAGTAATTATCTTGATTTTTTTTTCAATTATAATGATTTTACAAAAGTGTAATGATAGGGAACTCGTAAAGTAATTTAAGCCTGTGTTCAAGTTTCAGCTGTCAAATAGATGCCTTCAAAACGTTTTTTCATCAAATGAATGATCTAAACACAAGTATGACTTCAAGAATAAAAACTGTTGCAAACTGAAGGAATCTGCTCGACTTGTATTCAAGGCAATCTGCTTTGTGAATCCTGTGAAGAAACAAAACAGGTGGCAGGAACAAATACATTTACAAACACAGAAAAGATTGAAGGCCTTCCCTCACCAGTCTTTTTTTTCTGATTGTCCTTTCAGAAACATTGATGTTTTCTGTTCAAACAGAGACCTGCAGTAATTGCAATTTATGCAATATAACATTTAGGATTTAACAGAAATTTCTTGCAGTATTACACTTGTCTGACCTTCAAGAGAACTTGCTGAGATATCCTCCCCACAGGGAAATTAACAGTTTTTTTTTCCAGTTGAGAAAAATCTTTGTGGATTGAAAATAGTTTCAAAGTGATCCTGTGCTGTACACAGATTAACAAGAAAAGCCTCTCGAAGGTGACTGCTGGACATTTGTCTTCCTGGGATTGTGTTGACATAAAACCAAGAGCTGCAGACTGAGAAGCAGCCAAAACATTTGCTTTCTCTGACAGAGCTTGGCATTTCTAAAGACCATTGTATTTGATTGCACCACCAGGTTGCCACTTATCCTCTTAATTGTAATAAAACCATAATAGGTGTACTTCATTTTTACATTCTGTTGCATTTTTTAAGTCTTTGCCAGGCACTTATAATACGTTGCAATTATATAATTTCATGATTATCTAGTTTCAGACTTCATGGTGACTTGATTTTTTTTGTTCTGTTATACAAACCGCAAGTGAAAGTTGATGCAGCATCATAATACATTTCAAGTTCATACGCTGACTAGGCTCGCTAAGGATCTTTTATTTTGCTTTGTTTGAGCCATTCAGATTTGGATTTGCGTACGTGGCGAGGGGCGTGGATCAATGCCCTTCTGCATGTCCTGAGTGCACTTAAACTGAGGGTCACAAACTGATGGTGAGACATCCCCTTGAGTATTTGGTAATGGAGAGTAGTTATAGCACATTGTGCTCATCTTGTATCAGCAGAGCAACCCCAGGCCATCCCACTACCACATGCACCATTATGCATGTGATGTTCTTTTTCTGAACTACTGTTAGTTTTATGACAGAAATAATATGACACACACCTTCAAATATGTCTCATAAGTACACAGAATATCTCCACGAAGGTCTTGATACTTATGCAGATGTTTTTTTTTCGTATTATTCTTTCAAATGACAAGCTACTTTTGGTCAGCAGTGGTTTTGGTCAGTCTCTTTCTCATTGCTGAATTATGAACACTGACACTGAGGTAAGTGAGAAGAAAGCATTATAAAGTAAAGGTTTACTGGTAAAATCAGCCCTCTCTAGTAAATAATTTGAGGATAAATTGGCTTCTTTAATTTGTGCCTGTCGATCACCCCAGGGCGTTTGTTGGGAATGAGTGTTTTGTTGTTTTTGCTACATACGAGGTTGTGTGTGGCAACAGATGATTAAATGCATTTCCCACTGCTCTGTAAATAAAGGATCGGTGGGAGTTTTAATTAAACAGACTGGACATGTCTCAAGATGGAGTGATTGTTGATATGAAGATTTGAAAGTAATTAAATAAGTTTTCTAGATTATTGTACAACAAATGAATAAATATGCAAGCTGTGGAAAAACAAGCACATTATCTGACACAAGTGAAGCATTGATATTATTCTGGGATTTTTGTGACTAACAGACTTATCCCTATTCTTTGTTGGCACATCCTTACAATGTGGTTTATTTTTCAGGGACAACATCATCAACTCAAACCAAGAAATTAAAGGAAATGTTAATTTTGATTTTATAAAACAGGAGTAGAACATTTTCATAAAAATGGTGTTGAAATGAAAACTTCTCAATTTCTGATAAAAATACATAGACTGGTGGCATTTGGTTTCTTTTAGCCTATTCTTGGTGTCAGACAAGCTCTATTTAAGTGATTTCTTAATTCTACAAGTCTGACAGTAATCAGGGCTAAGTGTCCTTAATGAAAAGGTACACATACACTGCCACTCTTTGCATCCCATGTTTAAAAATCAGACAAATATGTACAATCGAAAAATACACAGCTATTTCCACACATTGGTTCCTATTTATCATAAAAAACTGATATTTTACCCTCACATACCAAATTGCATTTCCTCTGAACTCCCTGTGGTGAACTAAGAGACAAATTAAAAAAGCCAATCTACCAGATAATTGCTGAAGGAACTGATTTCAAGCAGGTTTGAACGGAATGTTTTGTTGCTTGATGACACTGCCCCCCTCTCACAATTCATTATATTTGTGCTACTGAGAGCAATAATGTCAAGTTTCACTGCATCCCTCAACGAAGCCAGCCTTTCACATACTCGGTGAATACTCAAGGGAATTTTTTAAACTATTCAAACTTGATGACCAAAAAACAAAAGCTTAACAGCCTACTTCAAAAGCTGAATGGAATGACAAATGAGACAGCTGTGCAAAAATAAGTATAGTATAAAAAGGGATTTTTACATGCAGTCTGTGAAGTTTTATGGGGACATTTCCAAACAAAATGTTGGATTTATTATTAAACACATTGAAAGATTGTTCATAAGAAAATACATTTTACAGAAGGGAATGTTCTATTAAATGAATCAAAATTTTGCTTGGAAAAAGCTTCTTTTCTCTAAAAATGACACAGCAAGACCACTTATGAGGTCATTTGCTAAAGGCTAGAAATATTTTATTTTATTCTAAT
Organism: Alfaro cultratus; assembly: GCA_903066825.1. Classification (NCBI taxonomy): domain Eukaryota; kingdom Metazoa; phylum Chordata; class Actinopteri; order Cyprinodontiformes; family Poeciliidae; genus Alfaro; species Alfaro cultratus. Next base: position 98,701 of record CAEFZX010006915.1, read on the forward strand.
ACCTATTTGGTTTGGATGCATAAACCCTTCAACTTTAAGGAGTTGTACCCTCCTTTTACTATGGCCATTGCATCACTATCCAAATATTGCAACTTCTAGTTCAGAAAGACCAAACAGTGAAAAATATTTCTTGTGGAAAAAAAAAAAGACTTTGAAACATCAAGTAACAAATTGACTGAAAACCAGGAGAACTGGGAGTGGCTCAGCTTATCTAACATTGCCCTCTCAGCCACTCCTCTGTGATGGATAGGAGACTTAATTAGTTTATTGACTAAATATTTTGTCCCTGTCTGTGCTTGTGTCACACCGTATGAATAATTTCCAAAATGTGCCATTTGTGGATGTTAGTAGTAACTTAGTAATGATTTCTTTCTCTCATACCGTTGACATCAACTTGATGGTTTTTCTCTCTGCCTTTGTGTCAGCTGATAAGGAACATTGATTTTAAACCCCTTAACTGACACTGGTGCCATGTGTTAATGTGAATCTTTGTTATTCCTTACTTTTAATCTAAATAACTTTAAAATGAATTTCGTATGAATGTTGCTATGCAAATAAACTGACTAGTGATTTTATAAAATGCTGTCTCCCTTCCGTCTGCTGACCATCAGTCCACAGCAACAGGTGGAGTGGAGCGTGGCACAGTGGCAGTGAAGAGGGTTGTATAGTATTGAGTGCCATACATGGCATAAAATAACTAAGCTGTACAAATGAGAAAATAACAATTTAGCTGTTTTTAAAAAGAGGAACTCTTTAAAAGGTAAAATCATAAAAATCCTTATTGACTTTGGTAGTCTCAAAGTTTTAAAAATATTTTCAGTGTTAATAGGATGCATTATATGTGTAATAGTAGCCTGCTTTCATAACTGTGCAATGTTACGAGTTGCCGTAGCAACTCAAACAACTGAGCAAAGAAATGGTCCGTGACGGAAATCTGTTCGACGTTCATTCCGCTCCCGTAAAGAGCTGTGGTGAAACATCATTAACTCAAACCAACTCAAATTTAGTTCCGCAGGTGTTGTAAATCAGTTGAGCTTTAGCAAAACGAGACACACGGTGAAAGTTTTGCATTTCTAAGTATTAGGTCTTTTTAGAGCGGCAACAAATGCGAGGAGCTACTGCTGACAATATAGTAAAGTCAAGAAAGGAACTGAATTACACCGGCATCAACAAGAAGCTCATGACAGCGGGTGCACGAGGAGGAAACTTCGCAGTTGAGCAGAACAGCCTGTCCTGGTGTGTTAATAATCATGGACGCCGTTGTGAAATTCACAAGCCAAACCCAAGGGAGAGACCGTATATTCAGGTGCGCTTTTCATTTATAAAGTTGGCCAGGGGTATTTCTGAAAATAATAAATAATAATAATAAATCTGCCAAATTGGTGGTATTGCTTAAGTAATACATTTTATAACTTTTCCTGTGTTGTTTTGGCTTTCAGAGCTACACAGTATGCCTGTGCACTGTCTATATATTTACTACGAAACAAGCCTGATAGAAAGGACCTGGTGGCCAGACTTAAAAGTTTGGAAAATAATATAAGTGCTGGACGAAAATGTGAGTATAATCGTAAAAAAGCAATACATTTTTTTTTATTGATTAAAATATTTTTAATGCATTTCATTATCATTAGACAACTTTCAACGTTTATCAATTAATTTAATTCATGAAAAAAAAATAAATCCTTGTCTATAGTGTCCCTTTTGCATGTGTCACTCCTGTCCTTATGACAAACAGTAATTAGTGTTTTGCTCAAAGTTTTACATATTTGGAAATGTTAAACTTAAGACATTTTCATAATTATGAGTTAATGAGCATTGTAAAAAAAAAAAAATCAAGCGTTCTTCCTTTGTGCTTTCTGGGATTTTAAATACTTAATATGAGTTGTTTGCCTTCAGGGATTTTAAAGCCTGGTAAAATACTTTTAAAAAAATACAAGGGGTGAACTGAGATTTTTTAAGACTTTAATATATAATGTCCCAGTTCCCTCATGAATGTGCAAAAGACAAGATACAGGTTTGACTTGGAAATGCCTGGAAGCGAGGTCAGGCGATAAAGATATAGCTTTTCCTGTTTCTGTTCTTGTGGAGCCTTACTAAGTCCAAAGCTGGGCCTCAGAGGGGTACACTATTGATGCGGCGCTTAATTATCGCCTCTGCATCTTAGCTGCCACTGCAAGTCTCTGCTGCTTTGGCAGCCTGACTTACTAACTCTGAGACACTATTTTCTCATAATTTCTTAGAAAAACATTTTGGTGGAACATTTATTTGGAACAAGGTCCCTGAGAGGTTTCTTCAAAAGTACTGTAGAGTAGATATGTGAAGATACTGCATGAATGTCAACCTTGACCTTTGTGCTACACAATTGCTAACATGCTAAACTTACGTAATTTGTGTAGCTGTATGGTAACCCGTTGGATGCTTGTGGATTGCTTATAGCAGAATGTTCGCTTCATATTTCTCTTGAACTCATTCCTGCTTTCATTTCTGCCTCTTTTGTCAGTTCTCAGGCTAGGAAATGCAGCCAATTCCATTGTGGCTGCTAAACAAACCATGCAACTCTCTGACCGAGTGCTGGGCCTGTGCCTCACAGTGGCCAACATCAACCGGGCCCTCTACTTTATCTGTGACAATGTAGTGTGGGCCAGAAATGTGGGCCTCATCCGCAGCATCGACAAGGAACGCTGGAGCATAAATTCCTCTCGCTACTACCTCTTTTCATTAGTGATGAATCTGACCCGAGACCTATATGTAATTCTCCAGTTGATGCAACAGAAAGGGAGAGATAACCGCTTCAAAAGCAAAATGAACCAGCATCTCAGTGACTGTCCTGAAGTAGCAGAAGCCGTTATTCCTGAGCTGGATGCCCTTATTTTCCTGCTTCTGGAGACTCTGAGATCAGAACCGACTGTTGCCTTGGACACTGTGAAAAACATCTGCGATCTCTTCATTCCTTTAGATAGGCTGGGCATTTACAAGTCAAGTGGAGGAGTTGTTGGATTTTGTGGGCTGATATCTTCCCTGATTGGCATTTTAACCCTCGCACGACCCACTTTGAGAATCAAACCCTGATAAGGAGGGTGGAGTTTGACCAAAGGTTTAAACAGATCAAGGGTTTAATTTTAAACGACACAAGCTAGCAATAACAGACAAGATTATACATTTCAATGATAATCGTGTTGAGTGGTTTTGTAGCAGAATCTGGATTTACTTTAAATTAGAGATGCATCAATCAAGCATTTCATGTCAGATAGCAATTTTTACTTTTTTCTGAAGTCTAACCTTCCAATTGAGATTTTTTTTCATCAAAGAAGGTAAATTAAGGGACTGCAGGATAATTACTTAACATATCAAATCATGTCCCTAACCTGTGTGTGATTTTAATATTCCCATAGGAAGTACAAAGTACCTTCTACTGGTTGATTGCTTACAGATTAAAATTTTGTGAATGCTTATTTGTGATGCATTTAATGACCAGTAGAAAAGTTCAGGTTTGATGGATAATCGACGGACAATTTTCTTTTTCTGACTGACTAACTGGTGCATCTCTAAATATAATGAACATCAGCCTGCTGTAGGAAATACTTTATGAGCAACCTAAGATCAAAGACTTGACTTTGGTGCATTCCTGTTTTCTACACTACCAGCCGTTTCACAACTGATAGACTCCCAAGTAATATAAAACAAAAATTGTTTATATTGCAGGGTTGTTCATCTGCTTTTAAAAACTTTTAATATTTTTATTTGTGGAATTGTTTGAAGATTACTGGTCATCTGGCCTTTTTACTATTTCATACTTTTTAAATATATTGGGTTTTATACATCACCTAATTATGAAAGATGCTTTGTCCAAACCAGGTAACGATTTGTACCCGCATTGGTGATTTGTGATTAACAATTGGTACATAGTGAGAAAATAGGATTCTGTGACTCAAAAAAGTAAGATTAACAGAATGTTACTCAGTTATTTGATTTGATCAGAGGTCATAAGCTTTTTTTCCTCAACGATCAACCACGAGAGATCAGTACTAGAGTTGCAGAAAATTTAGAATTATGTAAACTTTTTAAAAGATGTTTTAAAATTCAAAGAAAAGGGATGACGAGCTAATTTATCTCCATAATTGATCAAGAATGTTTACCTTCTTAGATAAGTGAACTGTTGTCCAAATATTGACTGGAATAGTTTGTTTGCCTGTACGAAAGGGAAGAAAGTTGAGATGAAATAAGTGGCTCCATAATGGGAGTACAAATTGAGTGTTAGTTATTGTTCAGGCCACTACTGTGCTTATTGTTTTGTGATAAAATGCTGCTAATTTGATAGGACTGAAGAGTTAGTGGCTTCTCTGCCAAATGAGGGAAAACATTTCGATTTTAATGTGCTACTGAAACAATCTGCTGGACTTCAACTATAAATACTGTTGATGAGGTTAACTCGAAGAAAAGTGATACAGGATTAAGAGGAAAAACTTTGCATGGCCATTTTATTTGTTCAAGAAGAGTTTGAGCTGCAAATACTGGGAAATCTGTTGTTTGCAACTAAATGTAATGGAATTTGCTCCATGCAACATGTTTGTCTTTCAGAAATGGTTACACTGCCCTCTATAAGACAAATGAAAACTTGTACAATTGAAGAGCTTTTTATTTTCAGTTTCACTCAGACAACAATACATTTTTTTTTGTAAAAGATTATTCTCAAGAGATGTTATATTCATCCAGATATTGCAAAAATACAGTATATTCCATTGTCTCTTTCACAATGGTTTAGTTTGGCTGTGCAAAGAACGAATGAGCAATGCACAAAATAGTCCCTCAAAAAATGTACAGTCATTAAAAGCAATAAATAAATTTGCTCCAAGCAAATAAAATGCAATAATATATAGTTGACAAAAGGTTTTATTTCACATTTCCACTGGTGTGTTGTTTCCAGTACCAGTAATCTATTAAAACACACTTCAATGGAAAAATGTGGAAGCAGTTTGCCAAGCTGGAAGATGAAATTAAACTGTTGCTTCAAAGCACATTTAAGCAGACTTGGCTTTGAGTTGATATCCAAATAGGTCTTCAATCCGTAAGACCAAGTCTGTATTACTGGAAAACTTTGATCTAATTTATTAAATATGCCTGTGACAATAGTTTGTGCATTTAAAGAGGCATCTTTTGAGATTATGTAAAAAATAGAACAAAGCACTTTCAAAAAGTGGCAACAGTGTCAAGCTAAAGATTTGTAATTACTGCTGGCAGTTTTTCTTTTCTCCCATAGGACAATAACTGTAAGATGAATCTACCTGCTCTCTGAGTGAAAAGGCACCTTCAGTAGTTAGCTCCTGCAACAGGTAAATAAGAAAAAGACATAGGAATTTTTTTCACAAATGGTACACATGTCCTTGTGATAGTCACAGGTTATCAGTTTTTTTTTCCCCTTGTGTAATATTACTTGTACTATGTCAGAGGTGCAGATTTGTAAGCTTCTGAAAGAAAATGGTTTTAAAATGTATTGCTTTTAGCAAACTATGGTTTGAAGAGTCTCATTGTTGCTCTAACCATGTTGAAATCTCAACTTTTTAGTAGAACACTGCAAAAGCCCTATAAATTTTGGATATGCACTTAAGTTGTGCTTATGCATTTTTTTATATACCTGTTTATTTTTATTAATAATTTTTAGTATTTGAAACTGGTTTACACTTTGTGGGATTGCAGTTGTTTTTCCTCCAATCGTTAGTGCCAATACTTTTTTTTGTTATTTCATATGTGCTCAAACAGAATAACTATTGTTACTGAAATCCTTCAAATGTATCAGAGTACCGCATTTAAAAATGTCTGTTTGATTGCAGAAAAAAAACAAAAAAAGCATTTGGCCACTAAACTTTTGGCAATAGAGCTGCTGGACAAAGAATTCATCAGAAGCAAATTACAGATTCCTGCAGGTATTCTGAGTTTTTGCATCTCTGACACAACTGGATGGTAGTAGAAACTCCTGTACAGTTTGTGATTATCACCCAGACAAGAAGACAACAAATGATGGAAAGAAAAAAAAAAGACAAGTACATGGCACAGACAGAAATAAAACAGACAACTTCAACACAACAAATAACCAGTAACCAAAATTACAATTGGACTAAAAACCATTTATAGAAATGATCTGAGAACTCTGATTTTTGCAGGATAAACCAGGAGCATTTGGGACTAGGAAAGTTGGAAATGTCTGACATACAGTGCATGTCAAGGCAAGTGTTAACTTCATCCATCCACTGTAAGTCACTTTTAAGACAAGAGGTGTGAGTACTGCTACTATGATGCAAATACTTAGAGAAAACTACAAATATTCCAATTTCTACATCAGAACCAGAGCTTGTTCAGGTAAAATTAAAAGCACAGGTTGTGACCAACCAGATGCACATTGATATATATCAGAGTGTCTAAAATCTTGATGTGGATCCCTTTTGTGTTCTCACTAGTCCTTACAACCAACTTAAACCAAGCAATTTGGGCATAAAAAACCCACAGGACCAATCTCTTGCAAATCCTTAAATTACACATCTTAGTCACATTTGTCTGAATAACACCTTAATGTAACGCTCATAGAAGCTAGTAATGCATTGATTTTAGCCAAACCTTCTATTAAACTTAAGTCAGGGCCTTAACAACAGTAAAATTACACAATAAAATGATCATCCATCTACAGTGTGAACAGCATTATTTCTATGAAGTAAAGCTATGGTCAGATTTGAGAGATGAGTATATTGATCATTTCATATTAAAAGGCAGTTCATGGCACTGTAGGCTACATTTGTGAAACTGACTCTAAAAGTGCACAGTACTATGTGAAATCCAGCAAATATACAGTGGAACTATTTTTGTGAAACCAATGTGATTTTCATCAACATAGTTTTAATTTGCTTTTTGACATGAACCATGACTTACACCATATGTTCGTATCCACCCAAGTGACCCACGCATACAAAGAAATGAATTATGCAAGTCCCTGAATAAGTTATGTGAAATGGAATGACATTGAAAATATCACTTGAAGAAAATTAAGTTCATAAATGCATGAAAAGCAGAGAAAAATCCTGCTTTATCAGTGGAAATTAATATCACTAATAGCATAGTCCTGACATTGAATGCTAAACTGTTTCTCATTACCAAGAAGCACGTTATGATGGGTAAGAACTATTGCAAAACATATAGACGATAGCGGTTACAGACATTTGGGTAACACTTTACTTGACGTGTTGTGAATAAGACTTTCATGACACTGTCGTAAACATGACATAACACCTATCGTGAACATGAGTAAGTCTTTATGAATATTTCTGTTGTCATAAAGTGTCATTTGGTAAATCATGACATTTTTAATACAAAGTTGACATTATTCAAAATGTCTTTGTTATGACAACTTGATATTAACCAAGAAATCATAATCTGACATAAATTTGGTATAAAAGCATTAATGATTAAACTTTAGCTTTAATAACATAAAGCTACATAATTTTTAAAGTTTAATACATTTTGAATAATGTCAACTTTGTATTAAAAGTGTCAGGATTTACCAAATGAGACTTTATGACAACAGTCATAAATATTCATGAAGACTTACGCATGTTCATGACAGGTGTTTTGTTATGTTTATGATGGTGTCATGTCAGTCTTATTCACAAATAAAGTGTTACCAACATTTGTATACTTCTGAATGCTACAGTGGGCGCCATTTAGGCCATAATCTAGAAGCAGAAAGAACATTTAACCATAAGCTAACCATACCCAGGTGCTCTTTTTAAGATTACCGGCACTAAGAATAAGTGAACAATCAAGAGAATTGTCCAAGGGCCATAAGGTAATCAATGAGCATTAGAAACACCTGCAACTAGCAGGAACAGTTTTCCATGAAAACAGTAAGTAATGCACTTATTTGCATGACTTCTATAAGAATTACTGCACAAAACTCCACCGCTGAAAAAAAGCACATTTAAGACCTTTTAAACTTGCTGCAGTACATTTGGACTGACCAAACACAAGACAAGGAGAATTCGGGGGAGATGAGACCAAAGCTTCACTCTTTGAATGTCATTACACACACTATCTTTGGAGGAGAAGTTGCACTGCAGTCACCTTAAAAACAGCAAACAGTGAAGTTTCAAGGTAATTTCCGTGGGACATTTTTTCTGCATACTGAGATTACCAGACTTCATATAACAAACAGAAGTGCTATTCTGCTTTATTACATATAATTTAAGGACTTATTTGTGCTCCATTCTTTGTATGTGCGGGTTACTTGGGTCATTACTGACCTCCAAGCGAATTTCATGGCAAAAGCATCCTTAGTGACTAAGACAAATTTGACGTTTTTAATAATTCCCTGCTGTGAGTATTTTTTTGGCATTTCTGAGAAATGAGACAGAACAATAGCAGGCATAAAATTCATTTTGATTGTAGTTCATAGACACACGTTTCAACCTTTGACTCTGCAGCAACTCCATATATCCTACTTTAGTGATCAATATTAGATCAGGTCTCAGTTCTGCAGGATTTTGGATGAATGACAAATTTTAATCAAGCTAAATTCTACAAATGATTATTTTGCCATGTTTAATCTAATTTAAAAAGCCTTACAGTGCACTTATAACTAGCACAATGTAATTGATGCCAGCATGTTTCTTATTATTGTACTAAATTAATAATTCGTAATCCTAAATATATTTTCTATCTTCAAATCCACAAACAATTTTTGCATTTAAATATAAACACTTCAGTGATTTTTTTTTTTATACCCCTAAGTTTGATTGTACCATCACTTAATTACTTACAAATCGATACTTTAACGTTTCAACCAGTTTAAAAATATAATTACAAATTATGTAGTTAGGTAAGGAGGATCACATCTGTTGGCCTCTCCTTTTTACTTGTCGTGTTTTACAGCAGAACTGAAACCAGCTCTTCCAGCCATAAATAAAGCTGAAACAACAGAGCTTTAAAGGTTAACACATGATCACGAGTAGGCGGTCCAGGCCCACTTTTGACAGAGCACCTTACACCCTCCATTCCATTGACACTGTGGAGGAAATTAAAGTGTCTCAGCATCCCTGGGACCTGGCTGGGCAGTCTTTGGGTCCACCTTGAGGCTTTTGGTCCACTTTTGTTGCAACCCGGTGTGGGTAGTGTGCAGTCACTAGGAAACTAATCCCTGTGTTCGGTCATATTCTGCGATCAGGCCTTTGATATGCGACAGTTTTTTGTGGAGGTACTCGCACCGTTTCTTTTCTTCCCGGTATCCAGGAAACTTCTACAAAAAACAGAAAGGGGAAAGAGTCTGTATTAAACTTTTATTGATGGATGTAAGAACTTTTGTTTTCAGTTTTTGTTCAATTTACCTGTGCAAGTATGACAAACATGGCATTCATCAAAGTCAGGGCATAGCAAAAGAAGTGATTAAGCTAATAAACATTTGAAAATATCTTACTTTCTTATATTTTCGATATTTTTGTAGTATTTGGTCCTCCATGAGCTGAAAAAATACAAAAAGAGTGTTACTGCCCTGTACATGCTGCACTTTCTCTTTGGTATTTTACAAAATGAAGTAGTTTTTTCTGCAGGATCCCAGTATAAAAAGTACCTTGTATTCCTGTGTTCCCGGTGTGAGAGTGTTGATCTTTGAGCCCAACTGAACAAACATCTCCGTGATGGCCCCAATTCTGTCATGAAGAGCTCTATATTCATCGTACTCGGCACAAAAGTCATCGTGGTACTGTTTCCGCTGCTCCAGTGTTGTTACAGTGCTGTATTTTCTGAAAAGCAAAAGGAAACATGTCTTAATCTCTGGTATGTACCAAATTCATCCACTAGATGGCTATGCAAGAATTAGATCAGAGCATGGTGTGTTGAGCAGATGTATAAATGTAGGACATAAGATCTTTTGTTTTGAGTTATTCTCAGTAAAGCTTTGTAACACCTTATTTATATAATCTTCCTCTGTTTATGTGAATGGGTTGAAGCAGAACCGTACTGTTAAGGGAAACTTTGGTTTTTCCTTCAAGCAGTAGGTTAAAACTGAAATTCAAAACTATGCTGTAAAAGGTTGCTTCAACAACTGATGTAAAGAAAGTTGGCTATGTTTTACTCATTAAAAAACGGTTAATATAAAAAATGTTTAAAACCTTACATGAAATAGTCGGGCAGTTCTTCAGTTGAGGCTCGGTTAACAGGTGTTTTGTCTCGCTCGTGGTCTGTAGCTGTTTAAAATACACATTCAGGAGAAAGATAAATTTCAGTATATTAATGGAAATCTCGCAACAAGTCTGTCATATCAAGAGAAATTATTTAATGGTGTCTCTGATAACCGATCCAATCCAAGGCGAGCAGTTACGTCAGCAAAGCAAAGCAGGAGGTAAATCTGCCTGCTGACTAGCTCGGTCATAGGTCACCCAGCTGTTACACAGTCAATCATCAACAGACAACAGAGTAACTGTTCTTACTGCTGTCTTAGATCAAATTCTAGAAAATGCTCCTCTTCTAATTCTACAAAAAAAAAAAATCCATCTTGGAAAGTTTATTATTTATTTAAACGGCCTTGTTGCACAACCTCGTCCTTATTTTAACAGCAAAACAGAATAAATTATGACCTGATAAAACTTTGGCATTCACCTTTAACATTTTCTTGGTTCTGCTTCAGGTCTGGACTAGTCTCGATCCAGTCCGGCTTTAAGCGATCTCGCTCCTTGTCTTTGTGTTTCTTGGACCTTTTCTTTTTGTGCTGGCCATTGGCGAGCTGCTGTTCAGTGCATATAGAGGTGCCATTGTGTCGAGGCTTGGGACTGGGTAAAGTGGGAGCCGGTTCCGTCTTCTCTAGTTTGGAAATAGCGCATGGCATGCTGAGCTTGTGTGGCGAATACAAACCAACTGGGTTTCCCTGAAGATGATTATTGGTTATGTCGAACTCTGTTTTTGTCGCCGCACAAGAGTTTCCGTGACTGGAGGAGTTACGAGCCCCATTGGTGCCACAGTCTGCAAGAGAGGGCGACTGCAGGGGCAGACAGTGTTCCGACAGCCTTTGTTTTTTGGGGATTTGGATGTTGGAAGCGTCCAAAACCAGTGACCGTTTCTAGAGCAAAAGAGAAAGAAAACAAATTAAATATTACGGTACTAGAAAATTTCGAAGAGGGTTTTTATAGTACATATTGTGGATAAATTAGTCATTCTTCAGATAGTGTTGAATTCACTTTAGGGAATGAACATACCATTCAAAAATAGCAACAGACAGTAAGCTTAGAACAAATACTGAATACAGAAAAAACTATGAGAAAAGTTCATGTCAAATAAGCAGAGGTAAATTCACTTTAGATGATTGACTTTGATGTATGTATGTCCAAGATAATATCTGAGGCATATTGTTATTTTGTTTTTAATCACCATTCCCTAAGTGACCAATATTATTATTTTTTTAGACTGTTTTGATATTCCAATTAGAAACCTATTTATTATGCAGTTTTAGGACATAAATTCAGACATTGCTGTACAAATAATATGTAAATAAGTGAATATAACTAAACAAAAGCAGGTTTAAAGCATTTGAATTACTTCTGGAGTTTTTTGTTTGTTTTTTAAAACTTTATCATTGTTGAGACACAAAAAATGTAAAGCAAAACAGAGAGGAGATGAAAACTGACACCTTTCATCTTTGGCTCTGCAATGAATGCAAAATTTTATAGATTTAAAATATGTACTTCTCTTTGTCCATATTTGAGTTATTTTTGTTAATGCATTTTATTTGTACATTGAATTAAGAGGGTAATGCCTCATTTTTAGTCATAAGAAAATTAGGAAATAAAAACAAGACAAATCTTGCAACATGAATATTTACCACTGAGATATTTTTGGCAGGACTGAGCCGTGAAGGAGAATCCCCAAGAGTTTTGTGCAATGAATGGTTGGACTGGGGACTCCTTGATTGGTTATTGTGCAGTGGCTGAAGTTTCCTGTGAAGACATTTAGAACACAGTACCTTTACTTAGACTAACTTTAAGGTAAATGGCCCATAAAACCAAACAGGAAGAACACAGTATTGTAGATTTTTGTGCAATGGGATGAGCAATTACAGCTAGGAAAAGATAGAGGTGGAATTCCGTCTTTCCACAGAAAAAATAATTACAGAATTTATGCAACTGTGGTTTTGTAAAATAACACACAGGAGCTGTCCACAGAGACTAAACAGACTTGTATGAGAAACAATAGCTGCATATTTAACCTCTTTATGGCCAAAGCCTTTTTTCTGGTAATCTGCTTCCTACAGCTCCTTCCTTGAACAGATGTCATTACCAAAGGTCACTTGCTGCAGTGAATTCTTGCCCTCTCATTAATATTGACAGTGATAGCGGAGTTCCTAGCCACTAAGTAGCAATAACCAACGGTTCTTAGAACGCTTTGAAGAAGTAACCTATCAGATAAACTGACTACAGAGAAGATGCTCCAAGTTTTTTCAAATCACAGCTTTATTGGTTTTGGCAAAATATTTGAATGAATACAACTGCAAAGCTTTTACACTCAGCAGGAGTGCTGCAAGATTCTAGTGGGAGTTGTGCTTTTTCCAAAATGGCACTGGAGCACATGGCTTCCATGTTTTCTGGCAGGCACTTAAAGATCACTCCTTAACTGTTTAGCCTCGCAAGTCTTGCCACTTGGCAGCACCGTGCATGAAAAATTTTCCATTGCTTTGATGTCTCGATTAAAAGATTCTTCTGAGCAAAGGGGTTGTCATTTAGAAGCAGCATTAAAAAAAATAAAATATCAAAGCAGACTGACACCAATAGTGGTAGGCACAATAACTCAATAAGCGATGACCATATTAGACTGTTTCTGCTTGATCTACACAAGAGGCTAAACAAGTTTTATAGTGCATTAAAAGTAAAGCCATATTTGGTGTTGAACACTGTCTCACACCTTTATGCTAAGCTAAACAGTTGGCAGTTTGTGTGCAAATAAAGTATAAAACTTATCCTCTCACAAACATTAAGCATAAAAGTGAAAATATTTACAATTACACTGTAGGGAACAATGAATAATACTAATAATAATAATACTACTACTACTAATAACAATAATAATAATAATAATAATAATAATAATAATAATAAACATTTAAATATTGTCTCATCTTTTGCTACATTTTCATATTTGGCCTAAATGAATTCCCACCTGATGAGAAGCCTGTGGATAAGTTGTTTTTCCTCTTCCAGATATCCAGGCCAGTCTCTTTGGACAAGTTTGTAAAGCTCATCCTTCAGAGAGTAGCTGCTATCCTTAGGATTCAGCTTACCAACCTGGAAAACCAACATTCCCGTTATAGGACAGAAAGTAGTGTAACAGAAAACAAGTCTAGCTATACTTGTAACCTCTGACACAGCACTGTTGCACTATTTTTATCACTTGTATACAAACCCCACTAATATGAACATACCCAAAGCAACCAACAGTTTCTGCGATTACTTGGATCCCAGCCTGTGTCATCCCAACCCTTCTCCTGTCAAAAACTCTATCTTCTCATCCAAAGATAATTAAAGCACAGCCCTAATTACAGTTACCACTGCCTGCACAGTCTCCAATTGATGATTGCATTGGGACCCTCACACAATGTGAACACAGAAAATACGCCTGAAATAGACCTAATGGTATCAGATTGTTTTTATTTGCACAATTGATGATCAGGCATGGGTAGATTTATACAATTCTTATATATAATGTTTAATTTTTCAGTGTTATACCAGATCCCAAAGGCAGTTAAATTTGCTCATTGTCTAAGATACATTTTTTTTTATTATTTCTAATTGCAATATGTTATTCCACCAGTCTCCTACCTCCTCTAGTACAGAGGTCAGATCAGCCTTGTCCTTTGGGCTGGCCCTTTCCCTCTCTAGCCATAGTAGCATATCAGGCTTCCTGTAAGGCTTTAGGGCCAGGAGATGAATGATGCGATCCCTTAAGGGCCGATGTGCCACTGGGCTGGGGAGCAGGGGCCTCTTGTTGCTGGGGGAGTGCTTGTTGTTGCTGTCAGAGCTGGAGACCAGGCCCTGTTTCCTTTGCACCTTCACACACTTACCTATTAATAAAGTAAATAAAGAGTTTTTAAAGAGATCAATTTAATTAGAAGTAGCGGGTATTACACCAATAATCTCAAGTTGTTTAATTCAGCTAAATACTGCGCTCAACTAAAGAGGAACATGCTTTCAACTCAACTGATAAGAGGACTCAGGCAGTGAAAGTATCCTGAGAAAACAAGGCTGTCATATCATTCACAATCGTGCCCTAAGGGTAGATATACAAATCATGCCCCAATTTTCTAAGTCAAGCCCACACATGACAGGCAGACAATACGTTTTTGTCATTTTATCTCTTCTGTTTTAATGGAATCAGCTTTATGCCGGTGCAACAGATAAGACTGAATTTACATGCCAGTCTGAAAAGTAGTTTACATGCATTAATACACAGAGCTCAATGCCGAGCTCATGGATTTTCTTTTTGTATGTGTGTAGAGGCTGCACCAGTGTAATGATGAGATAGTAGAATGGGCTTCTCCTAAGTAAACAGGTGAGGTGGGGAAAATAAAGCAATTAACTCAGAGAAGGTTTTCTTCATGTTACAGAACTAATTCAAATGGACCCAGGTCACTTCTTGTGGATGTCTGCCGACTGTAATCTCATTACAATCCTAAACCATACATTGGTTTGAAGGTTATTAAAGGTCAAAGACTAACACTGTGCCAACAGAGAGCTTGGTTGATACTTGACTTTGTTTTTTACGTATCCTGAAGGTGTTATTGTCTCAAACAATTGGAAATATGCAGGGACGTGCAAAAGCATTTATGCTCCTGGACCTTATTTTTTTTTACATTATAACTGAAAATTTTCTTGCTTTTTAGGTCAGCTAATTAAATTAATAAAAAGCATCCACAACTTAATTTAAATTCAGTGTAAAGTACAGCTGTTCCGTGATGGTTTGTTATAAACATTGGTGAACAAACAGCGTCGTGAAGACCATACCACAACAGAAACATGTACATTTCTTTCTTTTTTTTAAATTATGTGCTACGTCATGTTGGTTAATCACATAAAATCCCTATAAATGACATTCAAGTTTTTGGTTATAATGCAAGAAATGCTCAAACACTCCAGGATGTATGAATACTTTTGCAAGGTGCTGCTCAAAGTTGAAGATTTCTAAAAGACAGTATAGTTAACACTTACCTTAGACCAAGTCAAGGATCTATTCAGCTCTGACTAAAACAACCTGCAGTGCAACATTTCAAACAAGCAGCAACTAGAGACGTCCCTTCAGAGTTTTAAACTACAACTGCTCGAGGGACATATTTGTGTCATAATTGTTTGTGCTGCTTTGAAACTTTACCATACTGCAGAAGTGCTTCTGAGAACTAGCAAAACAATAAGCTTGGCATCTGTTAGCCACGTGGTAATATTACTGGGGATAGCTTTCAATGTTTTTTTTTCTTGTTTTGTTTTTTTTTACTTGTTTTAGCACCAGGTGCTTACAATGTCTTCAACTTCTTTTCCAAGCATTAAAATCACACACTATTATCTAAATGGTTGACTTTTTTTTTTCTTTTTTTTTACTGCAGCATATAATTGTGACTTAGTATATAGGCATTTTTTTCTGAGAAGTATAGCATTAATGTACCATAAAAAGACAGAATGTGACCACAAAACAACTGTGTACTCTTCCCTGCCATGTGGCTCATACTGAGAGCCATAACCCATTTACATGCAGGAGAAGACATGTTTGAGTAAAATGGGAAACCCTACTCCTTCATGATTCTCTGTAGGGTTTTTTTTTTTATTTGCCCCATCATTTATCAAGTAAATTCAGCTACTAGAAATATATGTACACAACATAATGCAACAGCTAGACACAGATTTTTTCAACACCTTTAGATGTTAAACAAAAACAATTAACTTCCAATGAGTGCAATTACATATTTTAAGCCTTTATTATTGTGAGGCCTCCATCATTTCAGCAAATTTTGTTTTTATCAACAAATTTGAGATGGAAATTGGTAAAATTATAGAATAAATTGGGCTGGCTAAATTTCAGACAAATATCTAGCCAGATTTTTTATGCAAATTATTCATTTGTATAAACAATTGTAAAAGTATCTCATACTTTAGAGCAAGTATGAGATATCTGTCGCTTAAAATGAATATTGTTGGCAAGCGAAATTGCTGACATGGAATGACTTAGAAGCAGTAATATGTTTCAAGTTATCTGTATTAACCAAAATATGCTTTAAAAGGATAGTTCTAAATATCTGAAACCAGGTCTTTAAATAGAATGACAAATAATCATCCAGTGCAAACATAACATTATAAATCTTCGTAAAATTACATTCACATAAACTTACTACGATAGTCTTGAGATTTTTAGTCATCTTTAGACCATAAAAGTCAGTCATTAGAGAAATTCTGAATTTGAACTAAGTGAAGACCTTAAGACAATTATCTTCTACTGGTGAGATATTACCTGCTTAATACCATTTAATATAGCCTAACTTCAAAATATAACAATTCTGAACAGGGATTAGTGCTAGAACATGTAGGAGAACTTTGAAACTCTTAACTCCAAAACTTACTTGGTCCTGGCTTGATCTCAATCGCTGTGCGGCTCCAGATGTCCTTTTCCACCTGTGACATTCGCTCGCGTGTGGTCTGGTAAGAGTCGTCTGTGGCACAAACAGTGATCTTGTCTTGAATGCTCCCCTGACTCTCCAAGTGATCCCTGCCCTCCCTGTACATAGCAAAAAAAGAAAGTTGAGTCCTGCATTACATTTGTTTACAGCAGCTAAATAAATTCTGTGCTCATATATTTGGTAGTATTTTAGTTTTACAATTAAATCCAATGACAGAATTCTTGGACTGCTTGAGTGCACACTAACTTCTTGTGAAACACAACAAGTTCTATAAACCACATGAAGCAAATTGACCTCTTCTGACCTCTAAAGCAAGGGGTTCTAATTTCTGGAGGCTAAAGACTCTGGTGCTGATGTAATCTCTGAAGAAGTCCATTGACTCTGTGAAGCCACAAATGCTGCTTCTCTGTTGTCAATGGTCACACCTTTGAGGTCCGATGTGGCTTGACAGCCCTCAGGTTATTATTAAAGCTGAATGTGGCCCAGCAGGCATTTTGTCCATTGTTGTGAGGTTGAAGAGAGAGGCCAGTGTTTGGTCAAGCCCCACGGTTGCAGCCTGACACCACATTTACTTTAAATTCCATTTGTGGTCGACAGTGGAAAAAGTTCTGTGTGCTGCTCACCCTGAGATAAACTGGTGAATGCAGTCAAAGCTGGACTGAGGCTTGTCTTTGCTGTCACTGGAAAGGTAAAATGAGAAGACTCTGAATCCATCTGGAGACTCAGTGGTCGGTGCTGGGATCTTTATGTACTGCCAAAGATAAAAACAGAAGAAATATGAGTGTGAAACTGTTAGGAACATTTTTAAAAGCTAGAATATCTTTGCAGTCCCCTGCAAAACTAATTAATTTCCATGAACTTTTTAATGCTTCATTGCAAATGACAGTGTGATTTTATTTTATTTCTGTGTGTGATTTTATGTGACAGATGTACACAAAGCAATGTTTTATTGAGGAGTCAAAGGAAAACAAAATATAGTTTTCACATTTCTGTTTTGCCCATCCTTAAGAAGAGTGCATGTTTGAATAGAAATGTTCAACATCTGGACTTTGACTAGGCCATTCGAATACATGTATGTGCTTTAATTTATACCATTCCACTTTTATCTGGATTAGTTTTCCATCCATTTGTAAAATCAGTTAAAAAGCATTATTTTCCTTTAACTTTATACATTTTTATTGTAGTAGCCTATCACATAAAATGCAAATATTATTCATAAACCTTTGTGTCGGAAATGTGACTTAATGTAATGGTATAAGAATATTTTTTCAATGTCCTACATATTAGACAAAAGACTAATCATTACACTAGCTGTGCAAACCGTAACACTGAGGTAATATTTAACCTTTAGCAGTTTTCTGTGTTCGTTGACAGGATTGCATTTATCTGCTGCCATTGCTATTTTGAGCAGTGCGTTATGTAATTGGATTATTTTACTTCTCCTAGACACAGCCTGAACAAATTCAGTGTAATTTCACAAATGCTGTAAAGACCAAAACAACAAAAAATCTTTTTTTTTTTAACTACTCAGTTCCTGATTTGTTATGCTGCTCCATCCAATAAATGTGACCTAAATAATCCGCCAGGCTGGCCAGTCATTAGGGCTGTAAGGCGCCTCTCAGGTCAAAGATGACCTGTAGCCAGTCATAAGGAGATCAAGTATGATAAACACAACATAACATAGAACAAAAGTGACAACTCTTTGATCAGGTTCTAGCTTCTTGTGTAAGAGTCCGTCCACTGCTTCTTCTCAGCAAACAAGCCAAGCGTAAAGTCTATCTCCGTTAGAAATCTGTTACATAAAATGACCCAAAAACCCATTTCCACTAAAAGGATAGTTGAACATAGAAAGTCATTAACCTACAGGTAACGTCCTTTAAAACCTTGTCGGGTAGTTACTTCCCTCTACATTCCCTGAAGCCATATCTCAGTTTGTCAGTTTGAAAATGAGCAGTTTACAACTTCTGTCAATAAAATGTCCTAGATTCAGGTATGTTTTTTTTTTTTTTTAAATCTTCCATTCTATTTATGGAAAAACTTCAACCAAACCCTGAATTTGTTTCATTGAAACTGCTTCTTTAGCCACACCCCATAAGTGATTGATTACCAGTCTTGTGGCTGACAGCACACTGCTCCCAGCAGATGTGACAGGCAGGACTTTAGCTGTCACAAATGCCCAGTCATGCAGCAAAGCCATAAGCATTTTTTTCTTTGCAACATGAAGCCAATGAACAGCATGTCTCCTCGACACCCCTCCTCCTTCTCTTCTAAAACCCAAAGCATGCCATTCACCCTACCCCCATCCGCCTCTAGCTTCCCCTCATGTGCACAAGTCCACCCGAGTCAATACAACACGCAAAGCGGCCCGCCGGGCCGAGGACACTTGAGACACAGCTGACCATTAATTTTGACCCATTTATGTCTGGCTGTTAACAGGATGCGGTTAAACACAATGCACTAACTAGGAATGATCAGCCAAAACAAGCAAAAAATATGAGCAGGGACAACAGGGGAGTTAATCCTCCTGAATCTTTCACGTAAAGAGCCACAAATAAAGAGTTTCCTAATAACACAAGTTCAACAGTGCATCTCTTCTTTTTTTATTTGATAAATGCAAGATTTCATCTGAACTAAAGGTCTCTGATAAGATGAAATGTTTAGCATTGTAATAAAGCCACCACGTCCCCGCTTTCAGTTGATGGCAGCAGTACGAGTTCCCCTGCAGCCATGCATTAGATCTGCCTGTCACCCCGATCCATGCCACCGTACACACTTCACATTCTAATTCTAATCAATGTCACTTGGGTCAGACTGTTCAGAGGTCACCCCCACTTTATTCACAGCTTCCTTCCCAAGCTTCATAACCATATGTCATTTAACCCATTAGTTCCCAGCAGTTCCCGACGCCCACAAGGAGAGCCGTTCCGGCTAATCACGGGATCACAAGCGCATCCCGAAGGTGCTATGAATCCACAGTGAGGCCAGTCAGAGAAGCCTCTGTTCCTATGAACCATAGGTCATGAAGTAATTGCTTCATCTATTGGATTGTAGCCAGATAGCTTAGTACAATGTCTTAAAATAATAATAATAATTTTAAAAAAAAACGTGGCCATGTTTGGAACAAACATAGCAAAGCGTATTTCTACTCCCCTATATACTACTACAGGTCTATCTCTTTTGAATTGAATTGAAAGAGTTGTTTTGAGACACCAAAGATTCCTAATTAAACGTAGTTTAACTTTCCCTTGAGGACTTCTATCCTAGTCAACAAACTGAAGTCATCTGTCTATTGCAAGTAAGGGACTGATTGCTGATGGCACCACAGAAAACCACGTCTAAAAGAAAATCTAAACAGCTTGATCAACTCCTGTCATTTCTTTTGTTCAATCAAAACCTAAATGTATCCAAATAAAAGGTTTGGTTGCCATCAGTTATCACTATTCCTCCTGATTTACTTTGCATTTTGTGATGAGTAATATGATTTCACTAAAAACTGATGGTGTTGAGATAAGTTCAGCTTTGTGGTATTGGTTTTTTATACACATTTTATTTTAGTGAAAGTCCCTTCACATATTCACAAATGTGATGTCCTGTGTTCTCTCTTGTCTGTTTATATTATAATAAAAATAATAATGAATCTAACAGATAATACATAATAATCAATGTTTCATTACTTCAGCAACATCAAGGAATAACTTCTGCTTCTCTTTTTCAAATAAAAGGGATAATATCCAATTCATTTTTGTTTATGTTTATATTTTTATGCCACTGAGCTGCAAAACCTTATTTCTATTCAAAGTTCATATAGTCATCATACGGCATTAGTCTATATTTTAAGAATCCTATACTGACCCATGCCTAGTCTTTGTTGCACAAAAAAATGGTTTCTTCAAAGAAAGAGAGCAACAAAAAGAAGTCTCACTATTCAAAGTAAATTTTGACCCTTTTAGTGAAACTTGAATGGGCTTTGATAGATTCCACTAGATATTTATTAAAGAAACCGTGGGGAAGTGTGAAGGGTGATCAATAGAATTGATTCTTACAAGACAACAAAAAGGTCTATAAGAGGAGATACATTTACGTCTTAAAGTTAACAGAAAACAATTTTTCTAGAAGTTATATCGGTATCATAATTTAAGTTGCTTTCTTTGACTGTCATTAGATAACATATATATGATTATAATGCTCTGAAGTATTGTATACTTTTAACAAGTAAAGTGAACTCTGCAAAAAATGCTGTGGTATCACCAACTTCAAAAATTACAACGATGATCTCAGTGGAATATGCTCATCATCAAAGCCAAGGTATCTCCCCACCCATCCATTAACGCTGACTATTGATTATGTTTGATGAAAACATGCTTGTTTGCCTGTGAGTCAAGTAGAAGGTGAAGATTTGCATAAAGACACAGTTATGGGCATTTCCATGTGGAACTTTGGCCAGATTCCCCCAAGGCTATCAGTGTATTTGTGTGTTGTGTTTTTGTTTTTCAGCAGGGCAAGCCTCAAAGTGTCCAGGTCACATGCAGGGGTGAGGTCAAACATCTAGCTTATGGCTGAGGCTAAATGTCAACACAGAGGCCGGTGTCAGTCAGACTCTGTGGAAAAGCCACATCCAGTCATCACTGAATAAATAAGCGCATAAAAAACTGGTCAAAAACAAAGCACAGACAACATTTTTATCAAGTTAACAAAGCTTCACATGCAGCTAATAAGTTGCTGCTAAAAGCTGAAAGAGAAACTCTAACACTCCCAGGTCAAGAACTAGGGAAACGTGTGCTTACATGCCATGGAAAGGAGCTCTGGTTACATAGTTTTATGTAACTGCATGCAATTCTTTTAGTACATTGTCCACACATTGGGTTTTATTCAAGCTGTTGGGTGCTGCACTGCATTCACATTAAAAACAAGACAATCTGGTACCCTAAAACTGCAATGATTACCAATATATTCTTTTGCTTTAGATTTTATAAATAAAGACATCAGATTTTCTAATTTGAAAGTTGTCAGTGCAAAGAGCTCTTGCAAAATATCACATTTATTGGATTAGTTGCTGGTGTTAAGCTGTAACAATGTTTGTAAAAGTTTAAAAAATCTAAGGGTTTTAAAATCTTTTAAAACCCTTAGATTTTTCTCTGCTCTTTTAAAAATCCGTTTTTTGAAATGTCACTTTACTGTAGTGACGTTCCAGCTGTATCTGTTTACAAAATTTCTCACCCAGAGGAAGTCTCACAGTCTTTTCTATTTCCTGTCAACATGACTGGGTGACAGCATAATAAGAAAATATTTCAAGCTTCTTTTGGCCCTGAGTCAGAACACTGAAGTGAACATATGATTCACTGCTACATTTTCTTATCTTTGGGGCAGCTGTGGGTAAGTGGTAGTCATCTTGCAATCCAAAACTTTGGTTCGGTTCCAGTTTGCTCTTGCCAGACATTGACGTGCTCCTGGGCAAGACACTTAACTCCAAGTAGCCCACCAATCTGCACATTGGTGTGTGAATTCACACGTGTTTGTAAGTGTGATTGGATGAATTTGGCTTTAAAATGCTTTGAGTCATCTGTACTTGTAGACAAGTGCCATATAAATTCAGTCCAATGACCATCACTTCAAAAATCTAAATATTTAGACTGGTAAGGCTTGGACTGGATACTTTTACACTGACGAAATAGTCTTTTAAACATAGTTTGTGATCTGTGAAACCTCTACTCCATTTTGTAGCGAAACTAAATGTTATTTCAAGCCTGCTTGTTTTGTGTTAGGGCCACATTAGATGGAGTTTTACTGAAAACCTGCCGCTTATGGAGAACTAAAACTTTAATTACAGATTTTTTTTAACAAAACAGTTTGCAGCTTTGTTCAACTGCTTTCCATTTCCATTACTTGTTTTTTTAGAAAGTACTTTTAATCTCCTGTCTAATAAAGCAAATATTGTGTATCACAGTAACATGCGGTGAGGTGCAAAGCTGGTAAGGCACTGACTTAACCATAATCAGATATACAAATATAGACCACCTGCATGTTATTGTTTACATCAGAAAATTTTGCGCATGTGGACAAAGCTGGAGGGCAAAAAGCAATTCTTTTACATGCCATCCATAGCTGCGCTGCCGTGGAAGAATAATCCCGTTAATTCAATTAAACTTGGAAATGCAGGTATTATTAATTTTGTGCTGTGCTCCACAGCAAAGGGAAAACCCGTTTAAGTACAACTCAAAATCACGTCTTTCTCGCTCTCTGCATTGGCCAGGCTAAACACAGACTCGTAGCCATAGTAACTGACAACGCCCCTAAAAAAACACTCAAATATTTCCCACACAAAGAGCAGAACATTCAGTCTGATGAAGTAGTATGGTTTTAGGCTTAATGTTTATTTTGCGATTGTTAATAGGTGATTGCTGTGGTACGAGGAGAAAACTATAAATATATCGCTGCACTTTACTGTATGGCTAGCTCACTGTTACTGTCTCTTACTTTGCAGAGTGGAGTCACAATGTCTGGGATTATGAGCGCCCCCTGCCACGAGGCAAGAGAACTGCCTGCCTCACTTCAAATCTGTTCTATGCCCTTGATGATCGCTCCTCATAACATGAAACACGTTACACACACAGTTGGTGACAAAAAACACTGTACATTATGGAAGATCAGTTCATATATTAAATGTTTTTTAACCATTTTATTGGCGACGTAAAGACAGGAGGAGTATGCTCTCATCGAATGACAGCCAGTGCAGTTAGCGAGAGGTTGCGCAATCCTAGGTGAAGCTCTGCCTCACCAGCTGCACTTCCGAGCATTTGAATGGGAAAATACGAAAATTTAGCGATTTTGAAGGAAAAATAATCAAAGTTGGTTAAGCTAAATAAAAAATAAATACTTTACAGTATAAACCACAGGGTGAAAATAGCAATATAAATTTTTTTATCATTATATTTTTCCATTATGACAGGTGAGGCTCTGCCTCACTTGCCTCCCCTGACCGCACGTCACTGGTGTATCGGAAGTGTTACATCCCTAACTACCTTAGAAAGAAAACAAATTAATTATTTTACCTAATCATAACAAGTTTACAATTGTGATCCCTGAGACATTAAGTCTGATAATCATTACTCTGAAGGAAGCTTAAATCCATTTTATTCTAATAAGAGGATTCTGCTAACTTGTGTCAGTTCAATAAAATTCATCAGGTCATTATTAGTCACAGTGAGACTCATGCACAGTAAATCCCCTCATGATAAGGGGAAGAATTACGGGTAGCTGTTGGACAGTTACAGTTAGAGCTACCAGATGATGACCCGTTTTCAGTGCACCCCCCAGCTCTCCCAAACAGAGCACAGCCTAATACAATAACTGCTTCTGTGGCTCCAGTCCAACCACATCTGCTAATCCAGGCCCTGTGTGTTTGGAGATGTCAAATACTTTCAAGCTGTTATAAGGTGTGAACTGGACTGGAACAGAAAACTGGCAGGGGGGCTCAGCAGTTGAACAAGGACAAGGGCCAGTATTTTGTTGTTGTAAGAGTTCTGTGACTTTAGGAGCAGGTCAGACTGTTTGTCTTGAGGAAAATATAACGTACATAACAGTAAGACTTGGCCTGCCCTTTGCTTTGTTAAAATAAAGCCAAGTATCTGCAGGGAAAGGTCAAAAATGAGAGTTTATCACTGTCTCTCTTTGCTTTGCAGGTGAAGGCAAGAATGAAACGTCTAGTATTTGGCAGAGCTGAGATGAGATGCGAACTGGCGCCTCGATATGTGATTTTCTCTAAAGTCTTTTCCTCCTGCCCCTGCCTGTACTGACACTAGTTACTATTGTCTTTTCATCTGAGCCTACTCAGCCAAAGCTGCTCTGTGAGCTGCCAGTCTTTTGTTCTAGCTTTTCCCCCCACAAAGCTGAGTGCAATGGCCTGTCGGGCAGCCTGGATTATTCATGAACGGCAGGGACGTGTGGCTGTGTCTTGCTTGGTGGTAAAAGGAGGGATTGGGGTGGATTGGGGGCTTGGGCATGTGCATGGAAAAGATGGGGGTGGTCTCAGTCACTAAGTGGAGCTAGTGCATGAGGGATGGCTCTAAATAGTTTCTTCTCTAGGAATGTGCAGGTCAGTGCAGAGAGGAGGGACTAGATTTTGGCATTACTATTATTACTAAAATGATGGATGCTGCCATCCATCATTCAATGGGCAAGTTTGCTTTTTATCACCAGAGGAAAACATTTTGCTACCTTTAGTGACACTTTCAGTCATGACAGAGTGGCAATGTTGATAGAAATAAATTGGTAACAAGTTTTAAGATCTAAACCTTGCCAGGAACACAGCTAAAAACAAACACATTTCAAACCCCTTACAGCCTGTTTTTAGTGAGCATTGAATGATGCTGTAGTGATGTTTGAGGGTCTCCTCACTGAGGGGGGTTGGTAGATACAGGAAAAAGAGGCAGAGGGGGGTGGCTGGGACTGATGCGAATTAGTGCAGCGATAAGGGGATGGGCAACTGTCGAGTAACCCCCAAGGTACTGCATGTTATGCCAAGCAGAATCAGTCTTTTTCCAAGAAGGGGGGCCTAATCTGTCAACCTCAACAAATGCTTTAAGTCTCTCTGCACTTGACATTGCCATCCCTCCTCAAAGTGCCGACAGTTTTATCAGAAATAAGTGTTTGTTTGTTTTTCTGATATAATTATTAATATATTTTTAGTTATTAGTTAGTAGTTTCATAAAATAATCATTGAATGATTAAGACTGAACACCAAAGGTGGTGTAAAAGATTTGGGTTAGTGTAAAAAGTACACAAAGCCTACTGGATGGAAATGTAATTATGTAACTCTAATCAATACCTACTAGCTTATAGCTATTTTGGTTTAATTAGAGGTAAGTTTTCTTTTGTTGTTTTTTTTTTCAGATTCAACTATCCTAAACATAAAACCAAGATTAGTCTTCAGTTGAATAAATTGCAACTAAATTGTGAGATGCAATTATTTTTGAAATATGTATCTTTACTAACAAAAATATTCTGAGTTATTTAGTGTAAATGGATGAATGTGTGAATTGATTCAGAAATTAATTATACCTCATTTCACAGAGATTGGTTTCCTTTGCTGGGGGTTTGCTGTTATAGAGTGCTACCACCTGTTCCACTGTTTAACTCACTATTCCTTTCCATGTTTCTTTTCTGATGATTTAGTTATCTATTTGACCACAGTATTCATGTCAGATCTGCATGTTATTGCTTTGCACTGTATTGTCCCAAGCGATAAAGAAGAGTCAAGAAAGACTATTTTTTTTAAACAATTACCACTCTTTCAAAGAAACAAAGGAAGCGAGTTTACAGTGAGTTCAGATCCTTCATGACAGACCAGCTAAAGAGACTTAAAAGCGTGACATGTCAGGCAAAGTTAACAAGAAGCATTTTCTCCAAACAAACCACAAAAGTTTTGGAGACGTGACTGAAATCAAGACGCTTAAGATGCTTAACTGCATACACAATGCTTAGCTAAACTAAATGCAGCATATCAACACACAAGGACATTTTACTAAATGTCAAGTGCGGTCGCGGAGTGTTGACGATTTAGGCCTTGGTCTGGTGCCATAGGACCTTGACTTTAAATGTGGGGCCATCTGTCAGACAGTTGAAGCTGGACAGAAATTGCCTGAAGAACGAAAATCCTACAACAGTGTGTGGGGGGGGGAAAGGCTTAAGGTGTGGCAATTGCTGAGTCCACTGTATAGTTCTTAAAAGTGGCAAAAATGTCTTTGTGACTGATAACTTCACAAAGCAGAAAATTACCGTAGATATATTTTTTAAGTTGTTCAATTAGCTGGTGAATAAAAGATGTAGTATCATTATTAATCTGTTCCTGCGCTGTGGCTAAGTTAAAAACAAAAAAAGTTAGGACAACTTCTCCTATGTGATATACTACAATACATCCATTGCATTTATCTAGTTTTAAGATCTGCTAAAAAATATACTTTTTATTCGTCTATGTAGTGTAAGAAAACATTAGCACTACCCCATTCTCTCGAAAAGTCCTCTTTAGCAGCAGGACTCCCATAAGACTTGATCCTAAAATATACTGTGTGATCAAAAAAGCAAAAAAAAGAAAAACTCCAGAGAGCCTTAGGCAAAGAAAGAATGCGGACAACTTGCCTTGCTTAACACATCTGGCTCAATAGAAAGGCGTGTGCCCTTTCAGAAACACGTGGGACAGCTCTCCCTCTCACTGCTATGCTACTGGGAGAGAACGACCATCAAACCGCATTCCAGTTATTGTTATTCTAATTAGTGTCCAGAAAAAAAAAGTGATGTGTGCATGCACACGTACACACTCACACAGAGCAAAAGCTTATTTTCGGTCGAGCACGAGGTGAAGTGGGGGTAGAGAGTCAGAGCAGCCAAGTGTGAGATAGAAGCCCTGATGTCTCCCAAGGATTCAGCCAAGACACGGGGTGAAACGGCACAATAATCAATAAGGCCTGCGCAAAGGAGCCCAGGGGAAGCTCTGCCTTCACACACAGTCGTCATGAGAATATCTTTAAGAGGACCTCCACATTCCCCTCATCCTCACACAGGCTGCCTTTATGTGACAGCTGTGCACATAAAAAGAGACAGGGCTATAAACCAAAACAATTACCCTGGCTACTGTAATTCAACATTTATCAGGTGAGAGTGAAATTAAACTGTCGTAACACCTGACAGAGCAAAACATACACATCTCTACTTTAATGTCCATGTTTACTAGCAACAAAATTTACCCACAAACTGTTTTCCTGATGCTCCAGTATGCAATCTCAAATTGCTGTCTAGTGTATTGTGCACAGTGTTAACTAAGTTCAACAGAACAGAATGAGTCAATCAAAAAAATGAAGACTGATTGAAAATAATGTTCACATGCAGGGTTGTGAAAAAGTATTTGGCTTCTTAAATATATATATTTTTTGCTTTTGCTTGTTTGCCAGATTTACAAAACCGTTAAGGGGGAAAATACTTTTCCATTAACAGGCATTCGACTGTATTGTTTTGTATATTTTCTATCTTTTTGCAAACAAAATGGAAATCTATAACCACAGAGGCAGTTCTCCCAAAGGACTGAAAAAAAACACAAAGACATGAAATTCCAGGCCATGAGAACTCAAACCAGTTCTCAATGCATTTCATAATCCCTCTGTGAATTCAAAGCAGATTTTGCTGCTTACATATTCTGTTTATTGATCAGCATATGGGCTCACAGTTTGTATCATTTTTGAAGTTATGTAATTTTCCTTTTATCATGTACAATAATATGTGTCAATATAAAAAGTGGTATTCTGCTATTTCAAAGTTACATATTCAGCTTGAATGTCAAATTTAAAGGTCTCATACACTGTGCCTCATGTTGCATGATTACAAGCCTGGCAGGACTATTTCCAGTAGTAGGGCTAAATGCCGCAGAGACAGAGAAAAGCTGCCGAAAACCTCAGCTTGCTATTTCTTGATAGGCGCCCCGGCCCCCGGCACCACTAAACCCTGGAGTGACGCCAGGACTGTGATTTGAGGAATTCTTATGGTTTCTGTGGCCACACAAGTGCCCCCTTTACAGGAAATTTGACATAAGCCAGCAAGGGCAAGGATAAAAAAGTAGCAATTGTGGTTTTTACGATAAAGCTCAACAGTTGGCAGTTGTCAGTGGACAAATGACCTATTGAACCTTATATGCGAGTTCTGGGGGAAGGGGTGAGCTGTTGTAAAAGATTCAGCCAACAAACACACACCACAGGAAGTATTGCATCTTTAATCCTGTAACCTTCCAATATAGATAGACATACTGGATATTATCTTGGTGTGTTTCATGCCAGACTGCCAAATTCACAAGCGTCCTCCCCCCAGTAACAGCTTAATCTGGGCTCCCCCCACACGAGCAATGGCTGCATCTCATTCATTAATGGCCAATCGTCCGGCCCTGGGAATATTGTCGGAGGGGGAGGGAGCCCATGCTTGAATTCTGCAAAGCAATTTGAATATGTAATGTGCCAGCCAAGATATAATCACCAATTCTTTTTCAGTGATTAAAGCAAACTTCAGTTGCAGTCACTTGACACTGCTTCACACTCTCACAAGCAGGTTAATCAGCAGGTGTTTTCACAGATATCTCACTGCAGTTCAACAAGCATGGTGTTTTTTTTTTGTTTTTTTTTTCAATTTAAAAAAAATCCCACTGCTTGCGTGCCATTAAGAGTTTTTCAGGTCTTTCATGTCTTCATGCCAACAACAAGCATAGAGACTTGGGGACTCCCTAAGGTTTGCCAAATCCCTAACCCCATACTCCTCCCCATAACAAAGCCTCTCCAGTTGCACGCCTGACCCAGTAACCTGGCAGGCAGGGGGTGATAGCATACCCTGTCTTTAGACTTTTAGGGCCCCGTGTGAGTGCACAGGCCCAGTATTCGTGAACAGAGCAAAGTCACTTTCGTCAGTGGAATCAGCTCTTGTAGTGATTAGAAAGGCCCCTGATAGACAGAGCCGATTGAGCTATTAAAATGTACAAGCCTAACGAGCAGAGGTAGGAAGAGTCTGACCCTGCTAATCTGGCTGGATGTAGGCAACTTTCTTTTCAGGCGCTTCAAAGAAAGGTCCTCCTACTTTCTTTACCAAAGGATTTTTTCCTCTCTCAAAGACTATCCACCAGGTGTCTGTTTAGACATGTCTAATGAAGAATACTTGACGCAACAAAGTATTATTAAGGAAATAAATCACACCTTTACCCTAGGCTGTGAGGTGAGCTGGATTAACAGCGACCATATTATCATTCTGGCACAACAATAATGGCACCTCCATCATTCACCAACCTTTGGGGGAAAACAGACTTTCTTATGAACCTATGGAAGTGATAATTCGATATGAAATAATCTAACAAGATGGCAAAAAGAAACCTTCATAAATGTGCTCAACAGGAAAAAAAAATACTTATCAGTTTCTGAAACATTACAGCAAATATGGAAAACATCTTACCCCCTGGCTTCCCTTGAAGCAAATTACTGGCTGGTTTGATAGTGAAGCCTGTAAAGAAGGGAAGAAAACGTCCAATTTAAATTGCAAATCATGTTCATCTCAAATGTACAAAGCTGATCAAATATTATAGGTAAAAATATGTAACCATTCTGCATGCCTCAGTGTTTGTTGCTATAACCACCGTTCCACAGTAAGTGTAAAGGTTAAGAGTTTCTGGCTCTAATCTGAAGAGAAGTGGTTGTAATTAATTATTCTACTGCCACCAGAAAATTTTCTTCATTGTCACATTTGTTTCTGATTTATTTGTTTTTGAATATTTTTTCTTTTGTTTTTAAACATGCAATTCCAGTGGTCATTAGGTATAAAATAAAAATGTGGTTAAATATACTTTTAAAACCAAAGTACCCTAGATTTATCCCAGCCACCAGATGAATGTAACAACTCATGTTGACAAATTTCCACTATGACTTGTCTGGGCCAGGCCAACTCCTCTTTTATTTTATGGTTTTAATAAGATTATAGTTAAAAAGGGTGAAACGAATGCACTTTCGTACCCTTGAAAACTGAATCTGAACTAGAGATGGACAGTGATCATATTATTTGTCGTAACTAACAGTGTCTGCAAACCACTAAAACTGACAACATGGATCAGATAAATATGTTCACTGAACAAAATTTTTTGCTTTTTGTTTTTCTTTGTATTTTTTTTTATTCTGTTTTTATTTAACTCCTGCTTTTAACAATGAACTGCAAATTTCTCTGTATTTAGATAAAATGACAGTAAATACGATTGAAAGCTAACTGTTGTGATGAAAGTACATTTTTATAAAAAACTGATTTTATAAAAGTCTAGTATCACGTTTTTACAACAGTGAGTTCATGTGAGGGTCCAACTGAATGCAGTGATTAATTTGTAGCAAAATAGTCATTTTTTAATCCTGTTTTCAGTATTTTTTTTGTCCATGTTGCCCATCCCTAATCTGAACGAAAAGAAATCTTCAGAGTGAAGATTACATTATGTATAATGTTAACCAAACCTTTTAGAGCACCATAATATATGATGATACTTACTTGATTCCACATGCATTTCTTTATTACTCACAGTTCATTGTATTGGATGTATGTAGTAGGTATCAACCATTAACAACATTAATAAAGTATCAACACCACAGCTCCATTATTCCTATAAATGAAATATGTGATTGATATGTGTTAGTTCTTGTTTGTCAAACTTTGCAAAAACTTGTGAAGTTTGTTGTAGCCTTACGTCAATAGACATTCAGCTTCTATTTACTTTATAAAACAGGCCTTGGTGACAGCAAAAAGCTGCAATGTAAATTTAGCACTTTTTACAAGCTACCTTAAAGTTTATGAGAAATTGATAGAAAATAATTTACAAACAAAAAACTAATGTGAAACGATTTTATGTGACTAAGTATATCAGCAAACATGCAGGCGATAATAAAAAGTTCAATCTCAATAAAATAAATAAAACAAACAAGTAGTTTCATTCATATAAAAATATATGAATATGGCAACCTTGGCTTTGAAAGGGTGCTGGTCGTTTCACCTCTATCATTTTCTTCCTGTGGCTCTTCTCAACTTGGGTATCAGAAGGGAGTCATCCTTTACAGGACTGATTATACTGATCCTGTGCCAAATTGAACTCGCCAGGGAGAGTTTACAGCAGCTTAGACAAACGAGGATTTGAAGTCATTTTTAACAATCTATTGATATTATTCTTTGAATATTATCTGGAGTCACAGTTACGTGACTCGAGTAAATAAAATCGGAGGCTGCTCAATTATTTTGGTGTTATTGGGTTTTTGTATCAGTTTTCATAAGAGCCATCTACAGAGGAATTAAAAGGGGTGTAAAGTCTTCAGAAAATAATATAATTACATTTATAATGCATTATTTAATGCATGGGTACAAATGTAAAGATGCAAACCGGCCCAAAGCCACTTTAGGAATAATCAAACTATTATCTTAAGAGCTGATAGATTGATCAACATTTGAATCAACTATGCCTGTAAATAATTGTATTTTTTCTTTGCAATGTTTTTTGGGGTTTTTTTCTTATAGGCTATCTCCTTTTAACTTTGTGACTGTCAAATGCTGCATTTTAGTGTTTTATTTATATTTTTTTATTAGACGGGTTTTTAATGACATTCCAGACGAAAAAAAAACATACATTTCTTTGAGGTTTCATTCGCCTGTTTCTTCTCACCCTTGATTGTAAGCATCAGTGAAGCAGCAGCAGCTGTCAGGTTCGGGTTTCTGCAGGACAGAAACCTTCCACCCTCACAGGGGTTGTCCTCAAGTGGTATTTTCTGGGGTGGTCTACGGCTTGGAAAACTTGCTGTCCCCTCCCCTCTCTGTTTGCCTGCTGTGGCCTGGAGGAAGCTGTCGGGCTGTGGGAGAGCTCCGGAGTTTCCTCCGCTTCACGGACCAATGAGCTCCGGAGATGGGCGGGCATCAACAATACACAGCAACTTTCAGAGTCAGTGCCGCCGAACCCAGCTGTTTACTATCCAGCTCAACCACCAAGGTCGGGGTCCAGGTTTAGAAGCTGCATGCGACTCGGGAATGTGGCGCACACAAAAACAGACTCATTTGTTTTGACAGCGGAAAAAAAAAAATACCCTCAACTAAATGAGCCTCCTCCTGCAGCCACAACTGTAGCTCTGTCTTATCAAACACTGCTGTGGGGAGAGAGCATTTTGGATAGACTAAATGATCTCTGACTAATCTAATGGGGCATAAAGGCAATAAAACAGCGTTCCGAATCTGAAAAGGCAAGTCATTCTCTCGATCGAATATTCAATTTATTGCAATGAGCGAAGCCAAGCAGTTTGCCTTAAAAAAATAAAAAAAATAAATAAATAACATTTGC
Organism: Alfaro cultratus; assembly: GCA_903066825.1. NCBI lineage: Eukaryota > Metazoa > Chordata > Actinopteri > Cyprinodontiformes > Poeciliidae > Alfaro > Alfaro cultratus. Next base: position 131,250 of record CAEFZX010006915.1, read on the forward strand.
GTTCATCCTTCTACCTAAACACATTTTAAGATTCTGCAAAATTAATCAATTCTTTGCCAAGTGTTTAAAGTGATTGTCATCGATTTTCCAATTTGTTACAACATTGGATTAATTTCCCTAGGAGATGGAAGGCAACTGTTCCACATGAAAACCTGACATTCCAATGAAATTGCTGCTATGTTAGCATTTCCACAGACCTACCAGAACCATATACAGCATTTTATTTTCACCTACCGCGAATGTCCGCTGAAAGTTGTCAGCGAACTTCCGGCGGACATTCAACTGAAAGTTTAACGGTTTTAAAGGTGTTTCATCTTGTCGTCCGGAAAAACGTCGGCGGCGGACGTTCAGCGAACGTTCAAGACAACGTTCAGCGGACGTTCAGACAACGTTCAACGCCAGCTGCGATGTAGTCTACATAAACCGAGAAAAAAAATATCTGCTTTTAATAGTCAGATGAAAAAAGAAAAGTTTGTTTTTAGGGAGACTCTGTAAAAAAAAAAAGAAAAAAAAAAAGAGAGAGAGAACGCCGCATAAAAATCTAGTCCAATTTATATTATTTTTGCTGAAGTCAGTACGAATTATGGAATATGGGAGAGTAAATTAAAAATATGAAAAATTGCATGTTTAGATGATAAATTCAGCTCTGCCTTTTCTCTGAGTGGGCGAGAATACGTTTAAATCAGCCTGCTTTTACCAGCCACCAGCCTCCTTTTGGTCTGAAATTTAGACAATCCATACTCAAAACAAAGAGCTATTTGAACTTTTATGGGCTTTTAAAAATATATATTATTTGCGCTCCGTGCGAAAAATAAACCAAGCGGTGTTTTCCAAAGCAGTTCCCGGAGTTGGGAGAGAGACGATAAAGAAAACAGAAAATGTTCCTACATGAATAATAAAAGCCACAGCAGCTTTAAAGTTTAAAGCCGGTGGTCTTGCTTACCTTCAGGTTCTGGAAGGCTTCCAGGGTCCGGATGGCCGTGTCAGTGAGTTTGACGTGGTAAAGACTTTGACTCGGGTTGTTTTTGTTAATTTTTCCACAGGAGAGCCCATACCGATGATCCTGTCTCAGCGCTGCCATTTCTACAACTGAAGCCGATTGGTGACATTCTGCCCGGAACGTCACGGAGAAGAAGGCGTGGGGGCGGAGCTAACACACGTACACTCACACCCCCAAGTACCAGCGCACACGCATTCTTGAAATATTAAAGTAAATGTGTGTGCAAAGCTTGTTTTCTTTTCGTTTTTTATTTTTTTTATTTTTTACTTTCGGTTCTCTGGCCAGTATTTTTGGACATCATTGCCACTCCGGTTGCTTGAAGTCTGATCTTTTCTTTGATGTATTCAGATCCAAGTCTCTCTCCTTTGGATTTAGGTAAATACACTGAATTTTCTCACTACTTATACAGACACACACGCATACAAACATTTGTACAAGGAAGTAAATGCATTTGTAAACATGACTCACAGGACGAATGTCATTTTACTCAGGACGTTTATGCTGTTCTCTCGTTTTTATTTATAACTTTTCTATTATTGTAAAAGGTTTATTATATCGACGACATTAGTTCTAGATATGTAACATGTTATCTTACTTCAACTATCAACAATGCTGCTTAGTATGTTGCAAATACAACATGTAGGCTCACATAAACATTTAAGAAAGGCTGTAAAGGTCCACCTAACTCAACAGACAGAACAATACATGTTGGGATCAAGTGGAAGTGAGAATTTAGATACAATTTTCTTTGAAAAGCTAAGTCTTTTTTAACAAACTGAAAAGGATCATAAACTTGTTTTTTAATTTTTTATAGGATCTAATCAGTGAAAAATATTCGACCTCCTTTTGTCTTCTTCATGGGTCTGGGAAAGCTTTGTGGTCCTAATTCAAAAGTCTTCTGTTTTGTGTTTTTACCACTAGAGCAAAGGTTTAATCTGTCTCTTAGTGTTTTTTAAAGAAACTGTTTTTAGTTTTTATTATTATTATTATTCTGTTCACTTTAAGTACTTTAAATTTTGAACTGGAGACCATGATTTTCAATCCAGACACATCAAAAACTAAGTATCCATTTTGTGTCAATGGAAAGCTACAAAGCTAAATCTTACTTTAACTGTTAGCTGCTAAGAGGCTAAAATGTTACTAGACTTATGGTTAAAGTGATAAAGGTTTCTTCAATTCTTATGTAAGCTTATTTTTACTCAACAACTACTCCCTTTTATAGTTCAAAATAAGAGCCTCAAATGCAGAGTTAAGCTTAAAACACTAATCTTACCTCTGGGCTTTCTAAGTAATATCTGAATGTTATTTTACCAGATAATCTCATACCGACAGTAACTAGACAGAGACAATACATGCCCAGACATCACATTAAAATTAGCCCATTTTATCTCCATTGTATTGTGAAGTAATCTTTAAAAAATTATTTTATATAAGATGAGATAGCTATAGCAATCAGAAATATTAACAGAAGATGCTGAAAAATACAAATACTGAACAGACTCATTCAATACTTCTGTGTGGACACATAAAAACAAGAATAAACAACAAAAGTGTAGGAATACAAACATTTTTTTGAAAAATAATCCTTTAAGGTTTTGAATACAAAACCTTTGAAAACAAACAAACAAACAAAAAAAAACACAATATTGACACATGCAAAACATCTGCCTGTCAGAGAAATTAAATGCCAGAAATGGAATTTGGATTAATTTAATCCTGATGGATAACATCCTTTGATGTGGATTAAAGAATGAGTCAGAGAGGCAGTGTTTATTTATGAAATGTAGAAATGTAGAGTGATATTGGTGTTACAGTGATCAACAAACCTGTGCTTGAAAGGAATGTCAAAAACATTTCATTCACCATTGTTGCCACATTTGTTTTATTAAGCATCACAGTGTTTGTCAAATAGAAATAGAAATCCATCTGGTGTCTCAGAATGGGGAAATTCTAATAAAGTAATGCGTTGGTAGTGATTATCAACTGTTTTTCTTATTACTCCTTATTCTACTCCTCATATCCTTTGATATTGGGAAATAAACATTTTTCTTACCCATTAGAAAAACAAACCGAACAAAATTAAATACTTTAATGCTACTTGTGATAGACTTCTATTTATAACTGCACTATGCTGCCATGAAAAATAATACATAATTTTCACTGTATGTAAACTTGAGTTTTCAGCTCTAATGGTGATGTCACTGTTTAAATGATGTCACTGTTTAACCTAAACCCCAAAACATCTTAAAAGGTTCGGCTTTGTTAAATATTTGCTCACAGCTTTGATAAGCATTGTAATCCTAAGAAAAAAAAGGAACTTTTCTCTCTTTAAGACCATGTTTATATGTTAGGCAAAAAATTCGTTGATTCTCAAAAGTTTGAACATGGCACTTTTTACGTAATCAATAATCTGGTGTACCCCTTACTTTCTGCTGGCTGTTGGTTGTCTTAATTTGGATTTTGAGAATAAATACTTTCTAATATAACTCAATGTAACAAAATTGGGTGCTTTTTTCTTAAAAAATATTAAACATAACGTCACTAAATTGTCACAATATTACACGTGTTGAGCAGAACGACAGTGAAGTCATTAAGAAGCTTACAGGCGTTCTGTCAGATTAGGCTTTTTCTCCTTCTAATCCTGTAGATTACCACTGCACAGCCTGCTGGCTGTGAGTCCTTCGTTGCACTGTGCAGGTTATTTACATTGAGATTTTTTTTTTTGTAGCCACCACATCGATGAATTAAGTTGGCTAAGATGGATGCAAGCTGTTGAGGAGAGGTCAAAGGGAGGCGGAATTGCAGATTTTGCAGGTGGGACAAAGCTTTGAAAACATCATATGTGACTGGGTAAAGCAGGAATGCATTATGAGGTGGATTATCCAAAACACAACATGTTTTGGATAATCAGGCTTAATTTACATCTCCATAAATGTTTTTATGGAGATGTATTTTTTTGTCTAAACAAAGAATAGGTGCTGGTGAGAGCAACAACCCTACTCCTCAGTGGGTCATCGGCTGAGCAAATAGGATCATCTCTTCTTGGGACTAATGCAGACGGTCTCCATCGCTCAGTGAAATGGAGACAGAGCCATGTTGTGAAGAGCAGAGGGATGGTGTGTTGGATCCCACAGAGCCTGAGGTAGCGGAACGCATTTCTGAACCTGCAGACTGCGATCTTCTGAACAAACTGCCTTGTGGGCCTCCAGAACAAGGTGAAGAACTCTGTGGGAAAGACCCATCTGAAATCGAGAACCATGCTGTAGAGAGTAAAGACACAGAGATAAAAAGCTTATCCAACTGCGAGCAAGAGAGAGAGCAAGCAGAATGCAAGGTAGAGAAAAAACTGAAGAAAACAAACAGCTGGAAGATGGTCCGGTTTCAAGACCCCTCGACAGAAGAGGATGTTGTGGAGAGGGACAGCTCAGCAGAGATTCTCTTTCCAGAATACGCTGTGGAAGAATGGACATGTGCTCAGTTTGAGGAACTCTTCGTGGCAGAGGACTGGGAGAACATCACAGGTAAGAGCACATGAAATGAATCATCTAAACTCCTAATATTGGAAAGTAGAGTAACTTTTAAATATCAAACTGTTAAACCAACTCCAATAACTGGAAGTCCTTGTGGATAGTTTCCTATAAATCCAGAGTCTTAGATTTGTACTTTACTCTGCTTTTATGCAGAGGACCGGCTGTTGAGGAAGAAAATTCTGGAATCAGGAGACGAACAGGTCCCGCGCTCCACCTGGGGTCAAGAGGTCACTGTGAAGATGCAGGGTGTTCTTGAGGACCGGACTGTGGTGGAGAAGGACTGCAAACTTGTCTTTGTTATCGGAGAGGGAGATGTAATACAGGTGATACTCCAGTGCTTTTCTTGAAAGAACCTACTGTGTGTGCGTGTGTGTGTTTGTGTTGCCTCAAAAAAGTCAACAAATCTGTACAACCATGGTCTCACAGCACAGGCTTAATGATATAGGATGAGGGATGTTTGTAATTCAAAACAAATGTTTGTAATAACAAAAGGGTTATTCAGACTGACAGGTAATTAAAGTCTGAGTTGCTTTCTAAACACTATTCCAATACATTTTCCAATATGTTGCTGTTGGGCATAAATCCTCATGACTCACATTTTGGTCACTTGGATTTTTTTTGGTCAAAATTAAATCTACTAGTCAACCTTAACATCTTTTTTATGTTTCAGTTAAAAAAAATATGCAGTGAAAAGAATCAAAAGGGTGGTGCGACTTTAACTAGATCCTTCGACTTTAGAAGGATGAGGGCTTTTTTTTATCTCCTCAAACGTTTGGGTCAGACGTCGAGGATTTCAAAATTCAACAATATGAAGATGTCAAATTTTCTGATATATTGTCCTATTTTTAATAAATTAATTTAAAAGGTTCAAGTCAAATCTACAGCAAATATTTTGACAATGTTCAGACTTAAAATATAAAATGCAAAAGTGATTTAAAAAACCAAAAGACACTTCTCTGCTGCTTTACTGGCATGTTTATAGTCCTAAAAAACATGTAACCATGTCTTCATCTGTTCCCTTACCTGAGTAAATATCTACAGGTTCATGCATGGACTAAGATGTTAAAAGAAGATGAAGAAACAGCATCTAACCATTTTTGAGGCAGAATGGACTCTGTTTGGACTAATTCCTTTTGAGGTTTTCAAACATTTCAGAAGGGAATAGAAATAAAAATATTGTTGTATACTCATGTAGACCTTGAAAATAGGGAAACAAAACACTTTGGGACTTTTTGAGATGGCGTACAAACCCCCACTGAAGCTTTTACAAAATATTCAGAGGTAGAAGTGATTTTCTCACCAAAGTTTTAGGGTAATTACTTGCTCATAATGGTGCATTGTCTTCTTGCCGAATAAAAGATAGTCTGCACCAAGGCTTCACAAACTTTGCAGATTCTGACCAACGGAATAACAATGGAAGACCCTCATGACAGAGACAATCGGTTGAATGCAAACTTTTCTACCAAGTCAACGAGAAAGAGGGACAATGATGCCATAAACTGTTTCCACAGCTGCTGCATTGCTTCTATTTAGATGAACTGACTGTTTTCATCTCCTCTAAAATTTATAGCAACTCAAGACCTCCCACTTGTTCATCTGTGACAGCAGCTCTAATTGTCTGGATCACAAACAGTCTGGGTTAAAGCCTTTTAACTGTCATGAGGACACTGGTTCCTTCATGGTTCCATTGGATTACATGTAGGCGTTTTCCAGGTGACAATTGAGGAGTTACACTTCTACAAGCTCACTCATTTAGCTTTGAAATCTGAAAAGGAAAAGATAATATATTAAAATCTGTTAGTTAACTGAAATACGCGACAAATCAACGTACATGTGTTTTTGGTTAACTATGCAATTAGCTGGATGTGAAACAAGCCACAGAAGTGTTCTAAGTAATGTGTTTCTTGACACCTGTAGGCTCTAGAGGAGTGTGTCATGTCCATGCAGAAGGGGGAGATCACATTACTGCTGGCAGATTCCCAGTATGCCTATGGACTTCTGGGAAGGTAAGGATTTTTCAGTTGCTTTTGTTTATTGTAATCTTGAAAATTAGAAAACATACTCAGAACAGGTTCAACAGGATTTAGTCACTTATTTTTACTTTGACAATAATGACATCAAAATGCCATCTTTAGCCTCTTGAACCTGTTGCTGTGGGGGCAGTCTGTGGATTCTGGGTTAGCGGGGTTAATGGACCATAAACAGGAGCAGATGGCTTTGTCTGAACACCATTCAGGAACAACCTATCCGTGGTGTGTCTGTAACCTCCTAACCTATGGGGTAACCCTACTCATATTACAGCCAATAGCTTGGGTTTATAACCTTTACACCAATGAAGGGCCAGTATAAACAAAGAAACCACTTAGTAACTCCTGCCTAAAACCTGTTCTTTGCAGTACAATTGTTTGCTCAAGATAAACTGAACAGGCAAAAGCGAGTAATGCTGTTCATATCTAACAAAATGCAAATCAGTAATTATATCATATTTTGTGTCACACCGCATAAACACTTCATAAAACCATCTAACGATCAAATCTGATGATTTATTTAGTTGACGGTGCTTACACACGGGTAATTGACAGTAATATGTAGTCAGGCTGTGATGCAATTTTATTAAAAAGGCAATATCATCAACTGTCATTAGAGCCAATTATGAATTAATAGATTAAATCACACAATGTTGATCCAAATATGCTTTTCAGGGAAGCAAACTGTGATCATTATAGCTTGAGAAACCCATAAAATAAAATATTTTACAGCATTTTTCTACAGACAGAACACTCATAAGCAGAAAAGCTGCATTAACTCCCATTTGTTTGCTGAATACTGTCATGTGGCAATAAAAGCAAGAAAAGGGGCAGAATTCATTGCTAGATTTATGACCCACATCTAGTTTTATAGCTAAGGAGAAAATATAGACCATTGTCAACAAAAGATAAATAAAAAAAATCTAACATTCAAACATTTTGTAGTGAGAGCTTATTTTTTTCTCTTGTATAAAAGTTTTTTTGTTTTTTTTTACCTGTTTTAAGTGCTGCACATTAGCCAGTGTTTGTATAGCGAGCACTCTGCAAAGAACACAGCCTGTGAGAAGTCGAGAATCTCTCTCCATGTTGTGTGTGGAGCAGGAGGCAGCAGGAGGCTGGTTAATGATTGTTTTGATGCCACTGATTAGGGTTGTGTGCTGTGCAGTCAAACCTTATTTGAACCACAAGGTAGAAAATCAGAGCTTCGTGTCTGCTTTTCCAATATGATTCACTTAACTGATGTGCGTTACCTTAAACAGTTTTTTCTCAGATCAAGGAATATGAAGTGTTTTAGTTAAAAATATTGTCAGTTTCTCTGATGTGAGTTGAGCCAAATCCTTTATTTTGATCTCTTTTAGTCTTTGTTGCTCTTAGTTCTTGTAGAGAAGCTAAACAGTTCATTAAATACTTGATTATAAGAGATGCAAAAAATAAAATAAAATACAAGCAGCAACATATATCAAGGTTGAATGCAGATTGAGTGACCTCGGCATGCCTGTACAGTAATGTGACAGACAGGGAGACAATGGGGAAAATCTCATTAGCCTCTTTCTGTTCTCTGGCATATGCACTGATTGAACTCTGTCAATCCTCTGCTGCAAACAGAGCTGTTAAGAGCACATCAGGGAGTGCAAAGCTGGTCAGACAGTATGATTCATCACTGCAGCCTGCAGGATCTGTAGCTCACACAGTCTGTGTTCTGCTGGCAGCACTGTCGAGGATACACACACCCCTAGAGATGGTGGGAGCATTAACTTGATTGTTACAACAAAGAGGGTTCATCAGATTGAATTGTAGGAGGCACTAATGTTTATCTGGATAAATAGTTGAACATTCAGTGAGTTTACCATGTTGCCCCCATTTAAAAAGCTTAGGAGAATCTCCAAACATATTTATATCACTTGAACATTTTTACATTTACAATCACAACAATATTTTATGCAACAGAGTGAGGCAACGTAGTGAACATTTATGAAGCAGAATAAAAGTTTGTTTGTATGGAACAGAAATCTGATTAGTGTGACATATTGAATCCTCAGTTGTGTCTTTGTAGATCCAGGTCCTCTCATTAATCTTTTGGAAGTATGTCTCAAATAGCTTTGGAGATCTAGAAAGGATATCTCTGCTCTGTTGCTGGTTCTGCTCTGTAAAACAGCTCAACAAGACTCTAGTGAGGGCATATATGAATGCCTTCTCAGACCAAAGCCTCTTGTTCCACATTTTGCTTTTGTCCCACATGACGTGTGGCCAAATTTTACCTCTTTTGTTCAATAATGGTTTTCTTATTGCCACCTCAGTCTTTTGAAGCCTCTAACAGGTTTCCGTCACAGATTTCCTTGCATTTGGCTTTAAGATTACATTTTGGTATCTGATTAGAACATTTTCTACATTTGCTTATCACAGTGTGAAAACCATTGCCATAGGCTCTATGTTTTCACACTAAAACCTAAAATAAATTGACAGTTTCAAATTTGAGGTCAATTGTCAAATTATAAAGCCATGTTTGATACATACCATTTGTATAACAACAGAAGGTAACTGTTACTGGCTTGTGCTATAAAATTGCACTAGGTGCCTGGAAAATTTGTAACACCGCCACTTTAAAACTCTCATTTCACAAAGGTTTGGGGTAATCTCAAAAGTTCAAATTTCCTACAACAATTTTCAAGTTTATATTTCCTTTTAATCTCTTTACCCTGTATAGTTCCTGCAATAGATATGGAGGGGGGAAACAATGGCCACAGGAAACATTGCTCAGTCTTGCTTTTTGCAGTGAAAACATGCCTATAGAGTTACCTTGAACTAACTGATTATTGCAAAACACTTTTTGGGGTGTGTTGACCTATAAAGTGGTTTATAGGTGTGAAAATCTTCCCATGTTGCAAATTCTTCATCACACCCATTAGGGAGGGCAGCTGACCAGAATGACATTTATATGACAGAAAAATCCACAGGTTCCTTGCAACTCTGGGGAAGCACACTTCCACACAAAAGAAGGGCTTGATTGCAAATTTTATTTTACAGGTATTGTGAAAACAAGTTGTTTCAGGGCTTCTGCGTCTTTATCAAAGTTCAGGAGTGACAGGAAGTTATTTTCACACTAAAAGAGAAGTGTACAGGTTCCTAAGAGGTTGTATCAGACGTAGGATTCTCAGGAAAGAGGCACATTGAAATCAAGGAAGAGTTAAGCAACTTTTGTTGACATGGCAGATGACTCATGACATGTTTGGTTTGTGTGTCTTTTTTCTACTGTTCTTTACAGCACAAAAATTTGCTGCTTTGACAAAACATGTTTACAAAGAAAGTTCTAAAAATTGTCCAAACAGTTCCTCTGTATCTAAAGTAGAGAAACACAAATGAGATAGTGCTGTTGCGATTTTCAGCCTAACTAAAATGAAGGCTTAGAACTAAAATGGTGTAGATTCCAACCAATAATCCAGACCCTTTCAAAGTTTATAGTCAAGATCACTAATAAAAATGCCAGAAGCCACCTAACCATGCACAAAAGCTTCTGTGTTACTTTGCATAGCTCTGAATTCAAAATGCAGAAAGCTCACAGATGTTTGGTTGACTTAAACTTGAATAGGTTACCCTAATCTATTGGTTTAGGTATCAAATTTGTTTTTATTAGCAGTGCAACAATTTGAGGCTGTTTTCAAATCTTCTGATTTTGTAAAGCTTTGTCCTGCCTGTAACTAGTCCAGTTTTCTGCCTAAACAATCACAGATACCTTATAAATCTACCATGCTTCATGACAGACAGAAGTTAAAAGCTCAAAATGGTTAAACAGATCAAGTTTAACCATTTGTCTCTCGCCCTACTTCCTAGTTTTTTCTAGTAACATAAAAGTTAAATGTTCTACATTTGACTACCAAATGACGTACACTTAGCCAGTTATAATGAGACACATTTGCAGAAACATAGGACATTGTGAAATCAAAACTAAAAATACATTGAGGAAGCCTCTGGAGATTGGAATCTGATGACTTTAGCTCGATTCGCCCTTAACATTGACAAACCAGTCAGAAACTAAACATCTAATCTAGCTTCTTTGGGTGGCATGAAAATAAAATGCCACAGAGTTTTTTTCTGTTTGTGACCACCTGCTCACCGGTCCAGGGCTAATACGTAAAGACTCCAGGTGGTTTCTTAGTGTATCTCTTCTTCTGACTGCCAGATCTGCTTGGTTTTAACTGATGTGTCTCATCATTATGGGCTATGTGTTTGTAATTCATCACTACAATGAGGGAAGTTATGATTATGGGTTTTTTTTCCTGAAAAAATGGAAAAGTGCACTCTGATTAGCTTCATGCCAGATGCAATAAATGTTCACTCTTCCTCCTTCTTGCAAACTAATCTCTCTTCTTATCATCCCGTGTAACATGACACAGTGAAACACTAGCACTTCTGCTTTTCATTACAATAGGCACTTGCAATTACACAGGTGAAATGACTCACTCGCCAGACAGTTGCACTGGCCTCTGTCAATTTTATTAGTTTTAATGTGCAGTCTTTCCTCCCCTGTGTCCATGTGCGTAAGCATGCTGTCCTCTTCAAGAAGGAGGATGTCCTCTGATCACTCTGTGACTCACTCTGCAGAGCCACCTGGCTAAAATGAATAATGTGACCTTTGTGACGTTCTGCTGTAAAAAGCACAATATGAAAATTGAACCATTTGTCTCTTTTGATGCTTCCTCTCTGCAAGAAAACTCTAGCAAACACTGATGTTTGGTGTAGCTTGAACTTGTTTATAGAGCAGATGTTTTTTTGGTGTTTTTATTTTTTTTTTGCTATAAAATCAACAGCTGAACTCTTGACTGTGAAGTCACATGGTCTAAACTAGTTTGACTGTAGCCTTTTTGGCTTTGCGTTTCTCTTTCCCGGCACGGTCACAGCAAGTTGACGAGAAAACCACACCCAGATCTCATACTTCAGGAGCGGGCCAGCAAGCACTGACAGCTGCAGTGCTACAGATAACATCGGGCTCAGCTCCCAATGAGCACGCTCTCTTCAGTTTGCAACAGTGCTGCTACACTGCCGTGTACTTTCAACAGGTTAAAGTTGAACTAAAATCAAACAACAATTAAATTCTGGATGATGCAAATAGGTTGAATAACTTTTGAAATCTAGATGGCCGCTTCTTCGATGCCGTGGCTGGACTTTTTTTTGTTTCCTTTTTTTACCACTTGAATCACTGTTTGAACTGCACATGTCTGTCATCTAATCTGCCTGGATGTTTACCTTTCCCCTCTACCAGCAGGAGGCTTATCTCTCACATCAACAGTACTGTCTGTAGTATAGCACTGCTCATAGTTAAAGCTACTTCTGCTTTCTGCGGTCCGAGTAAATTTAATGGGAAAGTAAATGTCCTCTAGCAAAATATGCTTTTATTGAGCTTCTGCAGGGTAGTATAAGTTTTCAATACAAGAGACATTGAGTAGAAACTGCAAAAAAAAGGACGAAGCATTGTCAGTATCCTGCTTGATCGACTATTTTGTAAATATATTTCTCTCAAATCAATGTTAACTCTGTTTTGTGAAGTATGTAATACACATAAGGAGCTGTGTCATCACTTCCTTTTATCTTTGTATTTTCTGTGAACAGACCATTTTGTATTTAAAGTACTCATACTAGAATTTTTAAAACTCATTCTTTTCAGTTGTGCTCAGGCATGTTGCTCATGATTCATTCTCTTGCCAAGAAGCAAGAAATGTAAGACAAACAAAAAAAAAAAAGCGCGAGAGGAAAAGATGAAAACAAAGCAGCTTTGAACAACTAGTAGAAAAGTCACATTGTTATGTGTGGAGTGCTGAAGCATTAAGCATTTTTTTTTTGCTTGGTCGTTCATACTACTAATTAAATGTGACCACAATCAGACTTCTGTGTGATCGATTTACGACCCCAAAGTGACCCACATGCACAGAAGAAGAACGATGACGTCAGACAGCGGTGCACTGTTTATGAAGTAATAATTGACGGAAACGTTTATAGGTTGCTTTTAAAGTTCATTCAACAATTGGAGCTGACAGTATTGTCACAAGATCATGATACGAAGGAAGCTAATAAATAATATGGTGCTTTGTGGAGCACTGACTTCACTTTCTCTACAAAAGATATGATCAGAGGCGGGAGTGGTAGGAATGTGATGTGATGCACTTTAGTGACAGAATTATTTCATAATTTCATAATTATAATATTCAGTCACTGTTTAAATCTGGATTTACTATGTCTAGCTCTCATCAATGACATAAAAATTGGATAAAACAAGCTGGCTGGAAGTAGCTTCACACCCACAGGCGTTCGAAGCTGAGAGATTCCTCAGAAGAGATAACGACAAAGTCATATGGTCTAAGACTTTTTGCTGGCTTGAACTCATTGCTCAATAAGCTGCAGCTCATTGAAGGCACACTATTATTTAAACAGAACAAAGAATTGGATCCACTATTGACCATTCTTTGAGGACTTTTTGATATTGTCTGATATTTTATTTAAAAAGCTGGACCATAGCTTAGTAGGATTAGACACAAGACCATTTGGAAAATGCATTGGTAATACATCTTCAAAGACAATCTTTTTACATACTATTTGACAACAAAGTGTGCTGTAGGTTGACAGAGCCAGGAAGTGAAGGATGACTGATTGGAACTCTGCACTGTAATTTACTCCTTTTATTGCCCTAAAGGATCAAGGCAGCAGGTTAACGTTACACCAAAGACACCTCAGTCCTTGCATAATTCACACTAAATTTGCTGCTTACCATTTCAAAACATTATGAGAAAGGAAATAATTATAGCTGATGAAATGCATTTCTTTAGGGGAAATTACTATCTATAATTTATTCATATTGTTTTAGATTTTATTAAAAATGTTGCCAAAGTAGTTCACTATTTACAGTTGTTATATATGGTTCCCTTTTTTGTAAAACTTGTATCATAAGTACAAGAGATATTCACTGATTCTGTGAGTGATTGGTTAACATAGCAGAACAAATATGATTTTTGTATGTTGCTTTGTATTTAAAGCTTAATTTCTTCCTGCAATATTTATGTTGTTTAATGCTTCAAACTTCCCACTTCCCACAGGCCTAAAAAATCCCCTTACTGATAAAGAAATCTCAAACTTGTTGAACTGTTATCCTTCCAACCTCTAAGATTTTCAGACAGTGGTCTGCTAACTGGTCCCAGGTTGACTCTTGTCCAACTCTTAACACCACCTTCTTGAAAAAAGTTGTTTCACAATGTTGAATATATTTCTCACAGAACTTACTGTGTTTTTGCAAATATGCCTCTGACCTCTCTCCTTATCTTTTCTTGTAAAGTCATATGCAGTTACGGCCTGGTTGCGTTTTGTAGCAAATAATCAGCGCAACAGATTCTTTGCAGTGTACCAGTGAGAGGGTGATTACAGGTTTAATTGAACACTGGTGGTTGCAATAAAAACATGAAACACAATCACAATAAGGAGCCTGCTTTGTTGTGACATTTGTATATTCCAGAGATTTAGACAACTGCCTTTGTTCCTTTTTGTTATAAAAGTAAAGTCTAAACTGAATGTCTTTGATTAGCTACCATCTCATTATTCCAGCCTGAAAAATTATAACTGTGTCTTCTCTCTCTAGCGACCATCTAGTTAGAAGAGTAGCTGTTCACAAGGCTATAAACACTTTCACCCTCAGATGGGGTTAGGCAGCATGCCAAACACAGGACTATTTCAAGCTAGCGCTGTTTGTAGCTTTGCTTGCTTTGATTTAATAAAACAATGCATTTATATTCCTAGCTGCATTCAGTATTTTCCTTGCCATTGTTCAAACACAGACTTTTTTTCTTGGAGCTTTGACCACAAGCCCACTTGGTCCTATTTCTTATTTGTTTGCTCCTAAACTTTATATCATAATTATTTCACACTTTCCCAAATACTTCTTCACACCAACTGAAAGCAAAACACTCCTCTGTCGCAACAGAAGCTGCAGCAGACTGTCTTGTAATATCTGATTAAGTTGCTGGGCAACTAATGAGCCCTTTTTATTCATTTTGCTCATCTGTAACTACAGCAGAATGGAAGCAGATGGCAAAGCGGAGGGGCAAGCTGTTTCTGACAGTGACGCGATGCTCACACACACACACACACACGCAAAATCTGATACAGGTCTGCGTCGTCAGGTTGACACTTTGAATGCATCATGGTCTCACTGGCTGAGACAGCAGTGGCTCTAAGCAAATAACCTTATGTGTTGGTAATGTGCAGCACGGTGTGTTTCTCCTGCTGCGGGGGGATGTGAGGTGACTGGCGCAGCCTAAGAGGCCAGAGGAAAGAGGTCTCTGCAGAGTGACAAGTGACACCTCGGTATGTTGTTGTGTATCTGTGAATGTGAGTGGAACATGACTCATCCCACTGAGACGTCAGCACTTCGTCATCAGACGTCTGCAGCAACGCACCGCATGCAAACTCATGCTCACACACATGCACAGATGCTCTAAATATTCCTCTCAGAGTTAATGACTGGCAGATTCCCGCTGACGTCCTCCCTGCGAGCTCAAAATCAGGCGTGCAGTGTTTAAGCCTTGAAGATTACCACAGGCTCATTATCAGAACTCTTTGTAAATGAGACTCTCAGTGGTTGGACAAATATGATGAGATTAGTAGAACTGTACAAGAGGACAAAACCAGAAATTTTATTTGAACCCCTCCAAAAATGTTTTGGTGTTCAAACCGAGCAATATCCATCCATCCATCCATTTTCTAACACCCTGGTCCCTAGTGGGGTTGGGAGGGGTGCTGGTGCCCATCTCCAGCTACGTTCCGGGCGAGAGGCGGGGTCACCCTGGACAGGTCGCCAGTCTGTCGCAGACCGAGTATATAAACTGCTGAATATATTTGTTTTCCGAGCTTTCTAAGGTTGACCTTTGCCTTTTCCAATAAATTGGGTTGAAGTTAGACCAAACCCTTCTTTCTGGAGAAAAAAGTGTTGCTTCACTCGTGTTTATTACTCATGGTCCGTATCTCTGCACTGGAAGAGAGACTAAGGAGCCCTCAGACACAAGCTGCTCCTGTGTGACAATGTGTCTAAGTCAGGAGGTAGCTGCCAATGATTCTCAGCCAAGGTTGGCCACAAAAAGGAAGCTGAATCATTGTTGGGTTAGATTAGAAACACTTAGAGAGCCAACCTTAGTTTTTTTTTTTCTTTTTCAAATGTGACGGAGTGCTAACAGTCAATAAACCAGGGCTGTTCCAGTCCTGGAAAGCTGTTCTGCAGCTTTTAGATTTGAGTCAAGTGGCTAAATCCCCTCATCAGCAGCCACGCAGCCAGGCAGAGGTCTGTTGACAAGCCATTCATTTTATTCAGATGTGTTTGAGGTGCATCTAAAAGTTGCTGGCTAGTTGCTCTTCAGAAATCGACTTGTAGCACACCTGCTACAGGTGAGGTTGTTGACACATTTGGGCGAAAACAGTCAAGTGATAAAATAAGGACACCCTTTGTGTGGTTTTCTAACATTTTAAGAGATATGGATGTTTGACAATTATTTTAATAATACTAGTAAATATTCAAGTTAATAATAATAATAATAATAATAAGCAGTAAAAACGAGGGTTTTCCCAATGTTATTCTTTCTTAAAATGGCCAAAATCAAACACAGAACTATCACAGCAGGAACATATTGGGATATCCCTCATTACTGAGCATTTTGAAGGAGGTTATCCCTCTTCAACCTCAGGCATCAGTTTTTTTTTTTGCCCCTGACTAATAATGAGAATGAACTCCATGTTTAGATTAAAATGGCTGTTTGAGTTCTTCAGAAAGTAGATTATAGTAGCATATGAGTTGAGAAAAAGTGCTAAGGTAAAGGTTAAAAAAAAATTCTTTGCATGTTTATTTTTGTTTGTTTGTTTTCTTGTTGCTTCTTTGCCAAAATGTCTCAAATGTTCAGAGTTCTGGTACAAAACCCTACAGTAGCCATGTGTGAACTGTAGCCAGACAGTTCACACGATCTTTCAAACTTAGATCAGTCTGATTGGTCTCTGCTGCGGGTAAATGCAAATTACTGACAGGTCAATTTTATTCCATGGCAGCCAGAAAGAAACAATAAAAAAAATCTGTAATTGTAAGGTGTGAAGGTCAGCTATGGTGGGTAAGCAACATCTTGTGCCTTAAAATGTATTCTCTTCCAATCAACCTTCAGAGACTCTGATAACCAGGGTCTGCATGTTCTGCTTCTAATTTGCAAAATGATATCCCAGGGACGATGACATTTCCCTATGGGAGTTATCTGATTTCACCCATGTTCATGTGACAGCTCAGGCTTGGAAAGAAAATTATTTTGTGATTGCTATCTCTTTATGACATTTAAACCCTAACCAAAATGGCATTCATAAAGAAAAAGGAGCTTGTTGTAACAAACGTGAATGCTCATTACAACAAATTGCTTATGTAGACTTTTAAGTCATTCACTTTTTAAACAAAACTGTCTTTACACTGCCATTGAAGTAAGCAGACCTTAAGAGTAACTGGCTCACTGGTGCTTCAGTCAGAATTTGCTTGACCATTAGAGACCTTTAAAGTTCAAATAGTGATACCTTAAACAGCTGGAGATGCAGTTTATAGAATCTGTAGACATAATATCTGAGCAAAGAAAATGCTAAGCAGTTATTACTTAACTTTAACCTGTCAGAGCATCCACTGAAACTAAACCTCAGACCAAATAGCCTTGGGAGATCCTGCCCTTTATCATACATTACACACTTCAGAGACATCAGCTTGTTCATGTTTATTGATCCGGAGTTTAAAGTCAATTCTGGGATTACATATCATGAGGATATAACATTACAGGATCATTTATTAAATGATGACATCTGTGTTAGACTGCTTTTTCGAGTTTTTAAAACCAAGCTCTGCCTCAAGCCTTTTTGAGGAATAATTCATAGCTAAAAGCAACCTCCGACTGTCGCATATTATGTATCGGAGTTATAATTCTTGATGCATTCATTATACTTTTAATGGGTTGTAGAAAATAACTTTGCATTGTCTGATGAAAAATCTCCCTGAAGAATATTGTATTAAACCATCTGTGGCTGATAGTTTGTTACTGAAAAAAGAGGGTGAGAAACAAGTTAACATCCAACTTTAGGAAACATGAATTTTTTTTGTGCTATGAAGCTTTTTTAACGTAAATCTATTGCATGTAGAGGTTTTGCAACAATGACAAGAAAGAATCACTGACCTTAGTACAGGTATTTTTTCGTTTTTTTGCAGACCTTTGCACAATGCACAAAGCAAATCAAATACAGTAAAGCTAAAGAAAATCTCAGTGCTTTATTCAGTGGAACAGAATCATGTTTAATAAATTTTGCATTAACTGTTCTTTTTCCGTCAAAACGAGTGCAAATGTTGGGCTTGGAAAGATGCTGTAATGAACCGCTGTGAGTCAATATTTATTGAGCCTCTGCTGATCTCCCACCCGAACCAAGATTATATGTTGGGTTTTTTTTTCAAGCCACTTTCATACATTAAGTGCTTTCTTTAAATTGTGCAGATGTGTTGCAAAAGGCACTGATTTAGAGAAAAGAAACCCAGACAACTTCTCCAGAGGAGAAGGTGAAGGTCGCCTTGAGGTTTCCGGGGAACGTGTCCTGATAAGAGTTTCTGCTGCTCCTCCCCTGTATGATGTTTTTACTCAAAAGTACTTTGACTGCGTCCAAATAGTCTTTGTCTCAAAATAACCCTCAAAGAGAATCTCTTTATTTCATGTGATGTCTGGTATAAAATTACATAATATGATATGATTTAGAAATCTCTTTCATGAAATAGATGTGTACATGTATTTCATATTTTAAGTGCAATTGATTAATTTCTTTGTATATATGTAGTCATTAGGGCCACGGTCAGTGGTTCTTGTCACTGCAGGGAAAAAGTTACATTTATTCAACTCCTTGGTGTGATTCTCTTGTTAAGGTTAAAAAATAACTAGAAAATTACAGTATATGCAATTGAATATGTAATGGATATCATTTTAAAACTTGACATGTAAAAATAGAGTATGAGTGGCCTGTAGGTCAAAATGATGAAAAAATCTAGCACAACCTCCGAGTAAATGCAAAGAAAAGAAGTTGCTCATTATTGTTCCTGCATTTTAAGCTGGATGCATCAAATTTATTCTGGAACTCTAAATTTGCCCAAAACCTTTCCCAATTATGTCAGCTTTTGTACATGCAAGGATATACATTCTGTACTTAATGAAGTTTTGTTGCTTAATGAGTCTTCAGATGCTCACCAAAATCAAAAGGTCTGAAATTTTTTTAAAAAAATCTTCTGAATGTTGTACTATGAAGCAGAGTTGGTATGCATTTTTAAACGGCCCATGAAAATATGCTGCAAGTTATACGAGGACTTTAATGGAGCTCAGCAGCCAGGATGTTGGCAGTAGATACCTTTGATCCCTCCAAGTCCTCTTTCTTTGGCCACACTGCTGGAGGAGGAAATAAAAAGAGAGGGAAGCACATGCCGAGGGAGCAGATAAAAAGGTCCTCACCATAGTTTGGATTCTTGATCTGTGACTACAATAGTGGGCTGATTTGCTCCTAATTACAACCAGAAATAAGAGAGGAAAAACATCTGTGACGTCTCAGCAACGTCAGGATTATAGTTAAGCCTCTTTGCATGGTGGTGAGCGGATGCCTCGCTTGCATCCAAGTCAAAACAAACACATGGCTGAAAAACAGCAGCAGCAGCAGACCTGCTTCACGCTTATGAAAAAAAAAAAAAAACACAAAAAAAACAACCTCATAAATCCTCTTGGATCTTGTATTATCATACAAGGCCCAGGCTATATTTATTACACCATATTAGTGTGCTATCTGAAGTTGTAACCATAGAGACTGGGATGAGGCACATGGCTGGCCTTTCTATCATTTATGGAGTGTGACGTCAAAGTGACCACTGTTTTCTTTCTCAGAGGGAGGTTTTTCCTTTTGTTCACAGCAGCGAGGGGTCTGCATGTCAGACAGCAGGCTGAGTCACTTTCATGAAGACGCAGGCTCAGCCTCAACACACCAGTGTAAGTCAGCAATAATGAATTCATACCCTTCTCATGACATAAGGACGTCCTCTCTTATGAACATAAAATGACTGGGAATATTTCTGCTCTAGTCTGATCACTACAGAAACATTTCTGACTGAAATGTGTATATTAATTCAGTGGGGAATAATACTTCCATTTTAAGAAGCAAATACATTTTTCTTTTTTTTCAAATTCCATCTTTTGCATCCTAAACAATTATTTTGAAATTAATTAATAACACAGAAACCTATTTCTGCCATGCGCCTCCCCCACACAGCTCCCCATTAGCAAACACCTGGTGAAATTGCATATCTGCTGAGTTTATCATATTAACTTCTTCTCAGTCCAAAGCTCCTGACAACGGCTGTAAACAACAGCATCATTGAGAAGCATTGTTGTGATGAAGTGTGAGAAAGGGTAGAAACTTCTTAAAGAGACAAAGGCCAATTTCAAGGCCAATGAAATTATTTTGTATTTACAATGCCTTTTCATACAACTGAAGGTAACATAGTCATTTGTACTATGAAATCACAATATGTGTCTGTAAAATACTTAATATCCCCCCTTTGAAATAGTATTGATCTTTATAAGTCATGAATGGAAAATGCCTACTCTACAAAACTACTACTCTACAAACTCTACTAATCATGTTAATTTAAAAAGTTCTTAAAAATGTTGAATCACTGGAGCTAATCCATCAAGACAGTCATAGTGCTGCAAAAAAGTATTTGCCTCATTATATATTTCTTCCAGTTCTCCTTTTTTGTTATACTTGCATGTTTTAGATCCCTATAGTTTTAAATCCAAGATCCCTTGGAAGACTTTGAAATTCTGCTATAATCTTATATAGACTCAAAAATTTCAGTAACTTTGTTTCTCATCTGTTCTTGAACTTTCTAACATCAGGGCATGACGTGTTGCTGTTCAATTTTTGAAAAATACATTTTTATCACATTTAATTCATTATATTAGATAGTATGAAAAGCAAACAATTTGCACCACCACGCAGATTAACAAAACATCCAATCCAAGCAAGAACAAGCAGAAGCTTTGAATCTGTTTCAATGGTAAATATTCCTCAAAGCCTATTTTCTTTAGAAATTTAGATTTCAAAGAACTTGTTGATGCATACACAGAGACTTTTCTTTATATTAATTATTAGTTTTAAGTGAAGTGAATAGCTTTCTTTAAGTCAGGTTATATTTCCAGAGTAATAAACCACCTTGAGGTAATAAGATATTACCTCAAGCTTATTGACAGCATGGTGTTCTGCCTAAAGTAACCTCACTGGTCCATAAATCCTGTTTCCCAGTCCTCGTGGTGACCTACAGAGAATAACACACAGGAGAAGTTTGTTGACACAGATCCTCTCTGGTACCCGAGCCTATGTCTGTCACTGCTATCAGAGCTGCAACCACAGCAAATGTCCCATATCTTTAAGTCAGTCTGCTATTGATCTCTGCAGGCCTCATTCTCTGCCCTGCCTCCCAATACCCCATTAGTGTCTCCTGGTTTATGTTAAACAACAACCTGCTTCCTTGTTTCACCACAAGATGAAGTGAAACTGGAAAACAAATGATCTGCTTTCATGTTTAATGCAAACTTTACATCAGCTGTCAACGTGAAATGGAACAAACTTTTGCAGCACCAAAGTCCCCTTTTTAGTCAGAGTAATAAAAACAAAACAAGCAGCTGTAGAAATATCACTCAGCATACACAAAATTTGTTCAAAAGTGTGATTTAGTTAAAAAAAAATGTTTCCCCTATTACTTTTGACAAACTTTAGGTTGTGGTTCTTATTGCTTTCTTTCAGCAATACCTTTATCAGTTAGCCATAAACTGAAGATTTGTGAAGTGAACTACTCAAAGTTGTCCTGTTAACACATTCTCCACTTGTACATATCTAAAGCTCTTCCACAGTATAGATGTGTCTCATTGTTACTCTTCTCCAATTAATGTTCTCCGGAGCGCCATGAAATGTTAAAACCTTGCAATATTTTTTAATTTCTCCTCAGTGACCTTTAACCTTCTCTACAACTTTCTCCCTGACCTGTGTGCTGTTCCCCTTTATCGTTATGATGCTGTTATTTATTTTACTAATGTTAGTAATAAAACCTCGGAGACCTTCACAGAACGACTGGGCTTAATTTACTTTTTTTTATTAATTAGGGAACTTCTGAAGGTAATCGGTACCACTGTTTTTCTTTTAAAGGGTAACAAATAAGAGGGCACACATATTTTTCTTCTGTTTCACAGTGATGTCCCATTTTGTTTTGGGTTTTCATATTAAATTCTACTAAAATTCACAAAAGTTTGTGGTTGTAATGCAGCAGGTGCTCCTGTTACTCATTGTATAAACACAGAATATCTTCATTAATAAAACCCTAATATTAATTTTCAAAAAGTGTTAGAAAAAGGTGTTAACATTTCCTTTTTGTGCAATCAGTTTGTTCAAAAGCTGGAAGGTAGTTTTAGGCCATTGCTGCTCACTTTATGAATCATCTGTAGTTTGCAGTTCCCTGTTCAAGTTTGCAAAAGAATCGCATTACCTTCACCATCTTCTGCTTCCTGTTTGCACTAATAGGACCCTGGAGGCTCTCTGTCTGAGCTCAGCTCAGCAGCTTACTGGTGTTGTGCTAATCTGTGTTGGCCTCTGTAACACCAAAAACCTCAAAGATCTGTAAATAGGATACATTTCTATCTCCTCATTGGTCAAGTTGGGTTTGTTCAATGTCCACAAGTTAGTCTCAAAATTCATTAGTGTCTCAGGTAAAGATTGTGATTGAATGTCCTGCACTATGCCTTGTTTTTTTTTTTTCTTTTTTCTTACTAACTGCTGATCTTAAAAGCTTTACACTTGTCGAATCCCACAGTGCAGGCTACATCCTGCCCATCAGTGTCTTTGTGAGTCTCTGTGACACTTTATCCACAGGATAATTTGTCATTTAGTATTCAGTGCATCAATGTGGCACATTCACTGTAGTTAGTGTTGCTTGCACTTAAGCAGCAATATCAATGAGTCACCACCCCTCAAATAATGTGCCTCAGTCTGTGTGAGTCAGAAGCAACAAAGTGGATAATTTGACTGTTGGAAACTGATCAATAGTTAATGACAATGATGAGTGAGGGGTTTCACTGGAGCTGTTTACAAAACTAAACATTATCCAAATCTACCAAAGCCAGTGTTAGTTGCACAAATACATACATATGAACATAGATAGATTAAAATGCTTTATGGTGTAAAGCAACCCCTATCTTCAGTGATGATACAGAATGCTGATAAAATTACCCATTTTAACTAAGTCACTCAAACTAGTTGCTTTATTAAGTACGCATTAGTAGTCTGAGTTTGAATCCTGTTTGCCTTATGAACTACAGTAATTCTTAATTACATAGATTCAATGAGGTGTCACAAATATTCTAGAGATTGTAGGGATCAATCCTGACAGGATACCAACATGCAATAGCTTTCTTAACACCTGCGTATTTATGATGCCAATCTCCTCCTACACCACATCTTAAAGATCAGTCGGGTTGAGCTGTGATGACTGCAGAGGCCATTGGAGTACAGTTAAAACACTGTTATGGTTAAAAAAATCAGCTTGAGAGTATTTGAGCTTTGAGACATAGTGCATTATCCTTCTGGAAACTGGATGAATTCACTACGGTCATCTGTGATCTTAAATGGAAGGAGACGATGCTGAGGTTGGAATTTGGTGTTTCAGCAATGATCAGTTGGTAGTAAAGGGCCAAGTTGTGCCTAGCAGATATCCTGAGCACCGTTACATCACCACCTTCCTGAACTGGTTCTACAAAGCAGAATTGATCTGTGCTGTCATAAAATTTTGACTCTGCCATCTGAACACTTGTTGCACCAGAAAGTTTTTCCAAACTGTGGTCAAATCTTGATAGGCCTTCTTAAATTATAGCTGTGCTTTATTGTTATTAGTTTACAGGAGAGTCACCTTGTGTGGTGTTCTGCTGCTGTAGCCCATTTGTTGCAAAGTTTGATATTTAGAGATTGTACTGCACATAGTTTTGCTGTATGGACTGACAGAGTATTTGAACCTTTTGTTGTCTGCCATATCACACCACTCTGCCTATTCATTCTCCACTTCTTTACCATGTTTAGATGTTTAAATACCTTGAGTTGCTGCTGCATGATTAGCATAGGTAATTTTATGCTACCAAGCAATTGAACAGTGAGTCCATATTAAAAGTATTGGGTCACTCCTAAATATCATTAAATGTAGGTGTTCACATTACTTCCATTGGCCAAAGTTGTGCATAATCCAACACTTTGGTTTGGCAATTGCTTTTACAAACATTTGTTAGAAATTGGTCACTCTGTGTTGCTGGGAAAGGGTGCTCTCTTTGTGATAATTGCATTCCTGAAATCTCCTTTTGGCACAATCAAGTGTTTGATGTATCTTTACTTAGTGGAAGCAATTGAACAGCTTCCAGTTGAACTGTATGAATTCACTATGGTCATCTGTGATATTAAATGGAAGGAAATAGAGAAAAAAACTGCAATTTAGCCATCAAGTAGTAGGCAGTGAATATATTCACAGACTAGGCACAAGACTAACTGAGATGCTCAGTATCCTAAAGTCCTCCACTGTATGAAGAGTCAAGCTCACTATCTGAGAGAATCAGCCTGCTGCAAATTGCACAACACTGTAGCAGATTAGAAAAATACAACAAAGTTCACCAATAAAGTCGTTCCGAGATTGTTTTACATCAACAACATCTTAGTTCTTAAACAAACACATACTCTCAGCCTTGTGGGAAGGAGTAACAGACGATGCCAGACTGTCAGCTGTGTGTGTGCTTTGTTGCATGTGCACAACAGAGATATTGCCTGAAGGCTTGTGAATGGCTATAAACACACACAGAGCATTTGTGAATAATTAAGACTGGGGTTGCAGCTTGTCACATGCAATTTCTGTAAATTATAGACACCTCTTATCCTGATGGGAGACAACATTTCACTATTTGTCCTATTATGTGCACATAAAGGTGTTTGCTGTGCAGCTGCAATGTAAAACTCAACTAAAATACACACGACGCACTCGCTTTTTGGCTGCACTAATCTGCCAGCATTGGACCAGAAATAAAATCCATTACAGTCTGTACACATAATGCACATGCCCCAAAGCTGGCATGAGAGTTTGTGCCTAGTGCAGATGTCCACACAAAGAAAGAAAAATAGCAATTTGAACAACTATATGTTGTTTTAGTTTCACATACTCAGTAGCTGGCTGGTGTTTCCACACCCTCACAGAAATGTACAACTCTGCACACAATCTGGTGCTAAAAACACCCCGAGCAGCAAAAGAGAAAGAAACGAGTTAAATGAAAGCCAATCAAGCTGCTGACGTGACGACTAAAGGAGGCAGGCCTCATGTAAAAATAGCTTTTGTTGAAAATAAGATAGCAAAAATGTAGTTTTTTGTTTGCTTGTTTTTGCATTGTTGCTTTCCTGCTTAATATATTTAAAACTGGTTCTGAGCCAATAATTAGGGTACTGGCATGCAAATGTTTACTAGAAACATTAAAGAACAAAAAGCATCATGAAGAGGGATAGCACTAGTATGAATCACAAGGGACACTTTGTGTAAGGGAAGGTTTCATTTATTTTATTTACTCCAGAGTTCTAACTGGAATAAGATCAAATAAATCACAGAGATTCAGTTTAGTTTAGTGATTTTGATTTCATTCCCTTGCAGAAAAGTAATCACTTTTGTTGGTGACCAGAGAAGCAAATTTGATCTAAAACCATTCATCACATTGCAAGTATGATTGTTTATTTGCTGCACACTGTTACATAAGATAGAGTCTTGAATGTTATCCAGTGTTTTCTGATAAGAGTGGCTCAAAGTGGAGGCAGTTAAACTGCATTCATATGTTGGTAGACAGTCATTTCATAATACTTTGACACCACCAAAACAGTGGTGACTGTGGCGATTGTGCTCAGATTCCTGAAGCCTGAGCTCGGCTGCTAACTTCACACCCCTGTGTGTGCTGTGTGTGATACAGAGCGAGGCCTCCAGAGGGGAACAGGTGAAAGGGTAACCTGATCCCAACAGCTGACGCAGCAGCATACTGTCTGTGTACATAGCCAGTTGTGTTGGAGTAACATTAACTGTGTCAGTGGCACAACCAGAATGAATAATTCATGACTTGACACGACTCAGAGTTATCATTATCATGAAACTGCAACAGTGTCAAGGCAAAGCAGAAAGCTAAACTTCACCAAATTGTGACTTAGTGTTAGAAGTTTTCTGTTGTAACTGAACTTAGGGGATCTTTTTTTAACATTTAGTTGTTAAAAGTGACCTTTCAATTGTATTTTTGTAATATGATGTACTGAACTCTACTGCCAACCCATGATCTTTCCGTCTTATTACCGCCCTCTGTCACAAATCTGGAATCAGAACCTCCACAGTGGAACTGATTATGGACCATTGTGAATCATGAGTGCACAGGAGACACATAATTAAAAACCAAATTAACTTTCTTTCAGAGTGACTCTTGAGCTCGCTGAAGCCATCGGGTTCGTACGAGTTTCAAATACTTGCCTGCTTAAATGAGCTGGCGTGGCTGAGACATCTTTGAAGGTGTTATTGTTAAAGTGTGTAGGCGGCTGGTTCAAATTAATCTGTACAGAGAGATTCTGCTGCCATCTTAACACTAATGCTCCTTCAGCACCATGATGATGACTGTTTGTTGGTTTAGTCAGAACACATAACCAAGCTTTATAATGTCACATTATACAACCTAGTTGTGTAACATCAATATGAATAAAAAGGCAACAGTCAACAATAAAATAAGGTATATGATATTGCATATCACCTTCATATCTATTCTGAGGAACATGTTGGTGGAAACATTATGCTGTTGGGGACAGAGAAGCTGATCAGAGTAGTTTGGAAGATGGATGAAAGAAATACAGAATAATCCTGATTAAAAAAAAAAAAGTGTTAAAGACTAAAAATGACTTAAGACTGGTGCAGAGGTGTACTTCTCAGAAGGACAACCCTAAACATAAAACCAAAGCAACAGTACAATGGTTAAAATCCAATAATTTTTCATGAATTATAATGTTCCAGTCAAAGCACTGACCTAAATCAAGGTGAAAAGTTAAAATCTGTGGCAAAAAATGTTCACAGAAGCATTCCATGTAACCTGGCTGAACTAAAGCTATTTCGCAAAGAAGCATGGGCAGAAATTTCACTCTATAGATGTGCAAAGCTGAAACTTTCTTAATACTTTCTGCCATATTTGCAGCAAAAGATGCTTCTAGAAAACACAAGAGTGCACATCACTTTTGATATTTTAATTTATAAAACATTTTGTCTAATTTTTCTACACAATATTACAATGTTCAAATGTTTACCCAGGGTTGAATTGATAACCAAGTAAACTCCAAGTTACTCCCAATAGCAATACATAGAACTTAGGATGGGACTGTATCCCTTTTATTAGTGACATTGAAGTCAATCCTTTTTTTCCCCATCAAACTCTAAATGGAAACAAAGAATATGTGACTGATGTGACAGAAGCACAACAAAGAAAATGTATTCATTAGAAAATCAGGGAAAAGTTAAGGAAGAAAAGGATGTTTTTTGGTCTCTGTCATCCACTCTGTGATACATATCTGTACCTGTAAATATTTTCTGTATTTACAGAAAATATCTGCACAAAAACATAAAGAGGATTTGAGAAAAGTAGGGAACTTTATTAAAGGAAAATGTATCCTGGTATTAACTTTGCTTGCTTATTTCTGTGCAGAGAGCCTGACATCCCTGCATGGGCTCCACTACTCTACCAACTGCAGCTGCTGGACACCAGAGACAAACCGGACCCGGAAACTCTGCCCATCGCTGACCGCATCCGCATTGGCAACCAGAAGAGAGAGCGAGGAAACTTTCACTTCCAGAGAGAGGAGTACAGCCTGGCTGCCAGAGCTTATTATGTAGCTCTGGAGGTGCTGACCACACACAGCCAAGGTAGTTTAATCATGGAGTATTTCTATACTGCTGGCTATAACAAGGGCATGTGAACAAACACTGCAGGTATAGAATGTCATCTGACAGGAGTGCTCCACCAATCACACTAATCGCAGTGTCTCTATGCATGGCTGCGTCCATCTGTGCTGAGCGCCACCGTAAATGCTTTCACTTAATTTTTTTGCATGATCAAAGCCAATCAACTTTCCCACCATTTCAACCTCCTTAATCACTCTAATTATCGACGAGGCAGAGAAAGCCTGAGGGAGAAATGTGGCTGAATGAGACGATGAAGTAAAAACATGAGCTGCCTCATAATGAATCAATAAGAGCTGAATGCTGAGTGAATCCAATGCGACACCGAAGAGAGGAGTTTGTTCAGGTCATACAGATATTGTAATCAGTCAAAGACAAGATGAGGAATTAAACCGGAGGATTGCAAATGTTCTTATATTTACAGGTCTAGCAGAATTTTAAATGATTTGAATCCAACTTTAAGTGTTCACAAGCAAACACCAGAACAGATGTTTTCTCACAGAGATTAAATTACACAGGTAGACAAGGTAACGTTAGAAACGTTCTGCTAAACTCATCCATAGAACAGTTTTTTAAAAATCCAGCTATTATTTACTAAATGAAAAAAGTACCAGATTTGTCTTTATCTATCTATCCCACCTTGAGGAAACAAACATTTTCATGAAAGAAAATCTAAATCATTTTCAGCCTTTATTTTAGTGTCAGGACACAAACAACTGGTGGAAGTAGTATCAACTATTTTGCTCCTAATAGAATAAAGTCAAAACTAGACATTCCAGAAAAACAAATAAAAAAATCAACACATTAAATACAAATGGCTAAAATCAGCAATAAGGTTAAACTTGGTACACAGAAATTGCTCATAAACGGCTTGAATTTGTGATCCAACAAGTCAAGAGTCCAGAGTAAAATGTCTGTGTGAGCAAGTCCTCATTTTTTTGGTCAATACCTCTTTCAGTTGGACGTTTGGGTCTGGTACAGACACCACGCAGGAGAAGGAATACTATAACCAGCTGAATTTAAAAGCAGAACATGAACCACTGGGAATTTTTCCTTGAAATTTGCTTTTTTAAAATAAGGATTAAAAGAAAAAAAAAATCCCTCCCAAGATGATTTTTGCAGCTACTTTTTTCTCCCCCATTTGTTTTTTTTTTTTTTTGTTTTTTTTGGTTTATAATAAAATGAAATCAATCCAGTATCAAGTGCATGGGGGCATGCAGTGAGCTACATGCCTGTGTCTGTGCAGATGGTAATGATGTTGGCATGAAGGAGGAGGAGGAAGAGGTGCGGGAATACCGGGTGAAGTGTCTGAACAACCTGGCCACCGCTCAGCTCAGACTGGAGCAGTTCGACGAGGCACTGCACACCAGCCGGGACGTCCTGACCCTCCAGCCCAACAACGTCAAGGCCCTTTTCAGGACCGGAAAGGTGAGGGTCACTTTATCACAGAGATATGTAATAAAACAATCTCACTCCATCTCTATTAATGACGTTCTTTGAAGGAGGAGAAAGCTGTTTCATCTTGTGTTAGATATTACTTTGAGGGAAAATTATAATGGGACATAATTACTTTAATTTATGGGTATTCTAGAAGTGCTCACGCTGCAGGTCTTCTAATCTCTTTCAGCTGCTGTCAGATAAGGGCGAATACAAAGAGGCCATGGAGGTGCTAAAACAGGCCTTGAAACAGGAGCCAACCACCAAGGTGAGATCATGTGGCTGAGATGATCCTTCCTCTTTTTTGTGTTCCTTCCTAACCTGCCAGTAAGTTGTCCACACATACAATGCTTGATCAGAGGCACTGGTTTCCAGTCAATAAAAAATTTAAACATATTAGTCCACTGGAGTGCCTTGCCCAACTTTTCAGACAACTGTATTTATTTATTTTATTTTCAGATTTTGTTTCATTACGATGAACTTCAATGTATTTTTGGAGGATTTCATGGGATAGTCCAACACAAATTAGTGATTAATTGTGTTGTGGAAAAAAAAAAAAAAAAAAAAAAAACGTATTTTTTTTTTTTGAAAAAAAAAATTGATTCACTAAATCATAGAACCTATTTTTGATGCATTTCCAACAGTAAATTATTTGGATGACTTTATCAGCCGCACACAACTGGAACCTGAAATCTTTGATCAGTCTCATTTGAAAAATAGTTCAGTCAGATTTGTTGAAAAGCTTTAGATTATGCCCTGGACTTTGACTGGACCATTTTAACAGATGAATGTGCTTTGATCTATCTTTTGCAGCTCTCTCTAATATTTAGGGTTGTTGTCCTGCTGGAAATTAATCATCTGCTTCAGTATCTTATCTTTTTCATCATGTTTGCCCCGTATGTGGTACCATCCACCTCCTCCTTAACTTTGAGCAGCTTCAATGCTTATTCTAAAAACTATACATTTGATGCATTTTGGTTTTAAACCTAGTAACGAGGTGATTTTACCTCAGGACAGTGAAGTTATTTATCCATGGATTTTTAAAAAATGTTCAGGTAGCTGTTTTCACATTAGCTTGAAAATATCCTAACCCCACTCTGTATAAGACATGTTACATTTTCTCCCAGTGATTTGTCTTGATTCTCCAAAGAGGCTCCGGCAAGTTTCAGACTACAAAACCATTTTATCTGTTCTACTGACATGTTAGTTACTATCATTATGAAGCCCCTGGTTTCAAGATGATCTAAGGTTAAAAAATAAATCTGTTTCAGTCATTAATTTCAGCTACTTTTTCACTTTTTACAGAGTAATAAAGATTACTTTTCACAAATTATTTTCTGAATAGTCTGAAAATCCAGTTTGAAATGGCTGTCTTCCCATAATCTGTTTACAAAATCCCACTGCCAGTAATACAGTGACCTGACACAGAGGGCAAGCTGTGACCTTCACCAATATATCTGGACTTGCCCAGACGGGTTAGAAATATCTGCTGCTTTGATAATTACAGCTTTAAGCAGAAGAGTGAAGTAATTCTTTGAGGAAACTAGATTCTAGATTTTGGACATTTTTATGAAAAATATATATTTAAAAGCAAACATGTTTGCTATTAAAAAATAGCAAACAAGCAAAATGAAATTATTTTACTTGTTCTGTATGTTCAACAAGTCCTTAAAAACTATCTTAATATTCTCAAAAACTAATATTAGTTAGTTTTATATAGTTATAAACAAGCTTTTGGTTATTTGAACGTGACATTTTGCTCCAGTTTAATAAACACAGGTCACATCTAAAATCTTGGTTCAAAAAGATATAAAGGATAAATTAAAATTACTCATAAACAAAATTTTAAGAGGAAAATGTCTGACATGCACTGTCAACTGTGGAACCTTGCAGCCTTTCAAAATCAAGTCCAGAATGGACTCAATTAAAGCTGTAGAAACACCAAGGATGACCAGTGGAAGCAGCTCAATGTTAAGCTTCTTGCATGTGAAAACTTACGCAAATGTGATTTCTTGATTTTCTATGTTTAATAAATTTGCAAAAATCTCAATAACTTTATTCCACATTGTTGTGATGGGATGTTGTGTGTGGAATTTTGAGGAGAGTCATTTATTGCAATCTCAAATAAGGTTGTAACATAAAATGTGGAAAAAGTGAAGTGCTGTGAACACATTACTTATGCACTGTATAATTTCAAAGTTTTCTTAAAGACATTTTCTTCTGTACACTTAGGCAATCCATGCAGAATTGTCCAAACTTGTCAAACGACAATCAGGAGGCAAAGATACGCAACAGTGGAGACTCAAACCAGCAAAGGTGCTCGGAGATGATATCACACCATTCCTTATTCCTTCTAAGAAAAAGTCTTCAGTAAGCCATTAAATAGAGTAGAAACCAGGCATTTACATCTGCTGTTTAAGAAGATGCCCTGTATCAGACTGTTGATGTCTCTCACACAAGCAAGAATAAGAAGATAATGGAAATGGAGACAATCTTATGTTCTAGGTTAGTTAGGATTACTAATATTTCTTTACATTTGCTAAATGCCATAAAAATATATTTTTTTGTATTACTTATTTCCAATAATCTATTTTTTTTAAAGTAAGCATAAACACCATGGGAATCTCCAGTGATCATATTCATGTGTGGATGAACCCCAGAAGTAATTGTAAAGCTAAATTAGTTCAAGTTAAAGCTTTGCAGTGGCTGTCAAGAAGCCCTGCTCTCTGCTTTTTGACAGGGGAGATTTGAAAAGGTGAGTGTGGGCAATAAACCTGATTCAGTTACATAAGTTCTGGTGAAAGCAATGGGCCAAAGGTCCATGAGACGGTGTAAGGATTTTCAAAGGATACCCAAAACATTGGTGCAAAAACAATTAAGTAAAATGCTAATGTATGTAAAAACTTCAAAATTTGAAAAAAAGTTGTAAATTCTATTCTCACTCATTTTGGTATTTGGCAAATAGAAATTACAATAACAGATTTTTAAAAAATGGATTTAGTGTCAAGAAACAAAAAAAGAACAAGCAGATCGGCATCTTTTTATATAGTGTATGTAAATATCTAGCTTTAATTGTACTCAACTAAATCATTTCATTTGATATTATATCAGATTCATACCACTCCCCTCTGTTTTCAGGGACTCTCCTGGAAGTTCATCCTGGGAGCTCTGGTGGTGGCATTGGGCAGCTTGGTGACATCTATGATAATGACTGCAAGAAACTAAAAATCCTCAGCGGGAAGGAAAAATATGTGATTCACTGGAACTGATTGATTTCCAGTTGTCTTCCAGCAGGTCCCCACCGTATGAGCAGCACAGCCGGGGAAAAAACTGAACTTGAGCTTTGAATGTTTTTACTGAAAAGTGGATTTTAGAAGAGAGTCAGTTGATAAGTTTATAAAAGTTATTTGCAGTCAGTTTTATTTGGGGAAGGGATTGCCTTTATTTTTGCTTACAAAGATGCTTTAAAAAGTGTTAAAAAAAAATCCCTAAGTAAAATAGCTCAAAATTACATTTGATCAACACTCCACAAAGTCCAAATGTTAAAATATAGGGAGATTTATACAAAAACATTTGACAAACTCTTAAAATTATTAAATATATTTAGGCCAAATCCTAATTCAGGCAATAATACTTATCCATTTCGAAATAA
This sequence comes from Alfaro cultratus, assembly GCA_903066825.1. NCBI lineage: Eukaryota > Metazoa > Chordata > Actinopteri > Cyprinodontiformes > Poeciliidae > Alfaro > Alfaro cultratus. The sequence goes on from CAEFZX010006915.1 coordinate 163,996, forward strand.
ATATAAAAGCTTAAATATTTTTGACAAAATACATGATGTGAATTTGTATTTATACATGTGCAGTTTACTACAACAACCTTCATTTTGACCAAAGAGTAACCCTTCACGAAACTATGTTTACAGTTAAGAGGTGAAATAGAATAAAGTAAAAACAAATGTAAACAAGCTTAATGTTGTTCCTTTTTGAGATACAAGCAGCATGATATTCTTCATTGTTCTGTCCTCATGTTTACAGTCCACAGCAACCTTTAACAACCTTCTTCGGGAGAGTTTCATTCAATATGATCTGAGATTCTGACTCCCACCTCAATTTGCCATTTTTCTTCATTTCTCTGTAGAAACATAAGAAAGAAAGACACAGGTGCATCTCAATATGTTGTAAATACTTTTAGAATACGCATTTTTGTCACATCAACAAAAAGTTATACATTTTATGAAGGCTCACTCATGAACACTAAACCTGCCTGACCTTACCCTCATAGGGAATGTATAGAGTATTCTCTAGAGCAGTGTTTCTCATTTCCGGTCCTCAGGTTTGTCCTGCATGTTTTAGGTGTTTCCCTTCTGCCACACACCTGATTTGAATAAGGCTTCTGCAGCACTTGATGGTATTGGTGGGCATTTGTTGTATCCTTTATCATGCAATAATCGTATGAATCATGTATTCTGCAACAGAGACGCATCTAAAATATGCAGAGCATATTGAGAAACACTGCTCTAGATGAAGGTGAAGGCATTTATTTAAACAACCTTTCCTTTCTTTAGGCCTCAGCACAGACACAGGCTGATTAGCTCTGCGTCACTGACACAGTAACTCATGCAAAAGGTGACCTGACTAATTCTTGAGTGCACATACTGTGCAGAATGTGGGCTTTGCTTTTCAATATTTCTGTTAGATATCTTTGTTCATAAGTCAGATGATGTTCTTATTACTTATAAGAACATTATACTTTTTTAACCAGCTTTTAGGAAAAGTCCTTTAAAAAATTTTAAGTTTGGAACACTTTACCTCGTGTGTACTGAATCCAAATAAAAATATAATTAACATTTTGATGACATAATTAGTAGAAATGTGACATATATAGTTTGAAAAGTAAAACACAAATCCCAACTTTCCTACCGTGCTAGATGAAGCACAGCTTCAACAATGTTGGTTCCTTCTTTGGCACTCGTTTCACAGAACATGGTGCCATACGCCTGCAAAGCAAAGACAAAGCAAAGCGTTAACATTCCTGACTGCAGACTGTTTACTCTGACACCTCGACGGCTGAACATCTTTATAAAACAATCATCCATGTGGTGAAAGTAACACCTTTGCCAGCTTTTCTCCATGTGAGCTGCAAACGCAACTTCCTTCAGGAAGTTGCTCCCGGAGGTCCACCTTGTTTCCGACAACACAAAAGGGAATTGATTCATCTGCGGAGTCCTTAAAAAAACAAAACAAAAAAAAAACAGAAGGAGACATACAATATGCATGAAAGCCATCTGTGAAATTTATTTAATGTCTCATCAGAGCTGCGGATACCTGAATTTGATCTATCCACTCTCTGACATTCAGAAAGCTCTTTTCTGAGGTAACATCATAAAGCAGCAGGACTCCATGAGCTTTACGGAAAAAGGACTTGGCAATGCTACGGAACCTAAAGTAAAAGGAAGCACAGCTCTTTTTAAGCAAAGTGCATCTTTTACTGAGTCAATGTTTACACATTTGCAGTGATGCAATCCATTTTTCCATGTTGCTACCATCTTGATAAAACTTCTTTCTAGGAAGCGGTCTACCTTTCCTGACCGGCTGTGTCCCATATCTGCAGACTCATCGTCTCTCCGTCCACCTGCATCTTCTTCATCTGGAAATCAATACCTGGATGCAGAAATGTATCATGTTAAAATATCTGAAGTCAGGAATCCACAACTGTGAGATTCATTTTTTAACAAATTTCTTAAAAACAGATCAGATGGTAAAAAGTGAAGCAGGTAGAAGCTCTCTGGATAAAATAATTCAGCACAGACTCCTTTTTCAGGGTCTTTCCAATGTATTTGTAAGTAAAAAACACTTGTGTATGTGAAGGCAACATATTTACTGATACCTACCCAACGTTGTCTGAATGTCTGCTCTAAATTCATTGAGTGTCAACCGCAACAGAAAACTGGACTTTCCAGCTCCTGCATCTCCTGCTAAAACAACACGGTACACTGGTGAAGGTCCTTCTGTCACTGAGATGTTGTCTCCTAACTGCTGCAAAGAAAGTCACAAAAAAAATATGAATATGAAATCACAATAATATAAAGTAAGAGGTGCAGTTGTTATATTTTGTGCAATTTTGAAGTTGGCATCTTGTCCTGCAGTGATGAGATATCATACAAAGCATTATACAAACAACAGAATAAGGACACAACATGAATATTTAAACTTCTTCACTATCGAGAGTCATTTTATTCAGAATTAAATATTGCTAAAAAAACAATTAATGAATACTCCAAATAAATAATTGTCCACATGAAATAAAAATGGGGAGTTTATTTAGTCAGTTACACTTTATTCTCTAATGGCATAATTGATCCAATAATTCATTAATTCTATAGCTAGATCAAAGATTCTATGAATTCCTAGTTAGTAATCCACAACTACTAAGTTTGGCCCTTTTCTTTTAGCCACTGGCCAATGTCTGTCTTATTACAACATGTAGCAAAATAGAAAGAGGAATAGAAAAAAAGTTGCCAAAAAGGTATGAGATAACTCCTGCACTAATAAAATTAGAATTTATTTAATTGATTTGAATTCCAACAAATTTGTCTATGTCCATGTTTTTGCCTGTTTGTAAGATATCATGAATCCAAGCTTTTTTACCTTGGTGGGAAAGGCAGACAAGCGTTTTCGCAGGGATGAGGCGATGGAGCTGGTTTGGCTGGGAGCTACAGAGACTGCAGCCTCGGACCTAACCTCTGATATCTGCAACAACCAAAATAAATATTTTAAAAGGTTCTGGGTGAATAAAAACTGTTGCTGTTTTTAATTGATCCTGGTCTATTTTTCCCCTCACCTCTATGTCTGACGGGATGGACGAGTAACTGTGGTGTACGGTTTCCACAGAGCTCATGCTGTCGTCAGTGTCACAGTCGCTGGCTGAGCTCCCAACCGTGTCCATTGGCAAGCCGCTGTCCAGGTACCGGTCAGCCCAGGTGGACACGCGGAAGATGCTGGGGTTCTGCTCGGATCTGCACACACACACACACACACACGCACACCTACATCAGATTATTGTTGTGACAATTGATCAATCCGAGTCGTCATGCAGGTGAGCACAGGGACTCCATCTACCTGCCATAATTGAGTGTGCTCTGTCGAATAGGTTTCATTCTCCTGGCAGGGATTTTTCTCCTGGCAGGGATTTCATCTTGAGGAGACAGCTGTTTAGTGGATTAGAAACATTTTGTTTTACTTGTGCACTTGGTAGAACATTGAGGTTCTTTCTGACAATGCCAGCGGGTATGAGGAAACGTAGCTGAGCAAACAAGGAACTCACCCTCCTTTTACCTGCAACCATCTGACTGGCTAAAGCTGAACGCAGTCCATCATTACTGTCATAAAGCTTCTTGTTCATTTCCCTGATGATGTGTTCAAGAAAATACAAGAGCATATAATTAATATTCATACAGTTCCTTGAGGAAAACATTAAGTTGTTTCTCATTCTGTAATTTCTCTTTAGCTTTCATTTTTTCAAAGTCGCTATTTTGGCATTTAGTTGTCATTTTTTTCCTCTAATGAATTTGAGTCATAATATATAGAATTATTAGCAGCCTGTTACAAAACAAGTCCAGCTTGTTCCTTTTTTAAATAATTGTGTTTAAAGCAAAAAAAACAAAACAATCAAGTTTATTTAAGCAACAAAACAGTTTAAAGTTCTGTTCATAAAAGACTTCTGTGTCAGAAGATTGAGAAAACCAATATACCTTATATTTTGTCAAGTGCCATCATTACACATCAATACAAGCATAACTGAGATTTCTATCTAATAATTATAACACAGCTGAAGGGATTTACAATAAATATTTTCTCCAATACAAGCATTTTATGATTGTTTCATTACAGGAGCTTGCCAAAGATTACATAGGCATTCAAAGTTTTCATAGCAGAAAGAATTCAATTCCAACAACTACAAAATCAATATGTTTTTGTTTGTTTTTTCTCCAGAAGAATCACAAGAAGCACTTATGTAGCACACAGACAGAGCCTGTCAAATAGACTACTTGCTGTACAAACAACTAAGCTTTTCTGCTGGTAAGGGCACACCTTACAGCCACATATTCACTCTTAACAGATTAATAAGAAGAGCAGAAACCAATCTTATACAGCGCAAAGATGCTCTTTGTGTATAAACAGACATTAGATTGGAGTGACTCAGTCTGAGACCTACATTTTCAATATTATACAAATAACAGCCAGCACTATATTGCCAAAAGTATTTGGCAATATTTGCCTTGACTCAAATAGAGCTTAAGTGACTTGCGTGGTTTATCACAAAAATCTTCCTAGACTAAGTGGCTCTTCACCTTAGGATTTCTCTCCAGCAATTGGTTTGCAAAACTGATTGCTTCTCTATTTTTAAAGTCATTTTAATTTTGTTACAGTTGCTTAAAATGTTTGATTTTCTATCGCTGACCTTCAGTTTTGATGCCACGTTGATATCTAAATCTTATCTATTCTATACAATAATAATACAATAACAATCATCCAAATTTTGGCATTCTTCATTAGGCCATTCAAAACAAGAAATATGATCAAGTTGGACTTACTGGAGGATCTGAATGTGATTAGAGTACGACTGATATTCTGTCAACATCTTTTTTAATACTTCTGTTTCTCTGCAAACAAAAAATAAATAAATCACACACTTTAATTTCATAAAACAATGGAACAAAATTTATTAGTTGAACCAGAAAAAAACAAAACAAAACAAAAAAAACCTTTACCTTTCATGCTGGGCTTTCTGCTCTCCAAACATGTTCTTCAGCTTGTCCAGTTCAGAGTGGAGTACAGCCATGTTTGTCTGGTTTTGCACCAGAGAAGTTCGCAACTGCTCATTTTCCTGCACAAAGATGCACTTTAAGCAATCTAACCCACAGTGCATGCGATATATTTTACTTGGAATCCAGAGTCCTTTACCTGTAAGAGATCACTGATCTCTTTGTTCAGATTGATCACCTCATCTTTTGCGTGGTTTTGTTCAGAGCTCTCCTGGTTCTCCAAATTAAAGCCATATAAACATTTTGTTAGACAGCTGAAACATGTTTCTGTTCTGTACTTTGCTGCCAGTTTTATTTAACATTTCATATACTGTCAAATGCAGGAGAATGAGGAAAAATTGTATTTTATATATTAGGAACTATTACTTGTAAGTCTAACATATTGGAGCAACAATGAAGTGTGGGATCACTGTTTACGGATTTCCTCAAACACATGTTTGGCTTAGGTTTAAAATAAATCTCTTGAAATTAAGGAGCCCACACATTCTACTCATCACTGTGAGCAGCATTAATCAGTAATCCTGCTTACAAGGAAGAACCGGTTTCATCATTTGTGTTTACTGTCAACTGTGGCCATCTACAGGACAAATGTAGCAAGCGCTTCCACAAACAGACAGTTGCTGTGTTAAAACATATGCACTTTGTGTTTTATTATTGCCTGAGTAGTTTCAGAAAAGGCTTATGTTAGTTCCAATAATGTTTAAAAAAAAAATATGAGTAATATCATCAACTGTTGTGCATTTCGTTCAGACTGGTTACGATGAACAGGCACTTCTCCAAGTTTTTATGCAGTACCTAGCAAAATAAGTCCTTTAGTCCATTCTGATCTGAGACAATTTGTGTACAGTTTGTGTAAGTCTGTAATATCTATACATATATGATTAGATACTCATAAATATACATGTAGAGTTAGATATAAAATATAAGGCAAATTTATTTGAGTACACTAACTTGGCCATTACAGATTATTCTACTTCCATTTAAAGTCCCAATACAATAACATAGTATTTAAAGTTTCTTTCAAAAGAACCTGCAGCATATCTTTAACAGTTTTTAGAAAATAATGTGCATGTGTTTCAGATGTGTGTGACAGGCTGAAAACAATCATTGAATGCATTAGACTGTCTTCGACAGAATTTGTTGTCCTAGTTGTTAAAGTGTAAAACACAGAATATTTACCACTGGAGAAAAAAGGCATATGCGTTTTCTGTGACAGGCCTACCATTAACAGTTGATCAGCTGTGGCATGCAGATCTGCAATCTCATCATTGTGTTTCCTCTGCATGGTTGCTATGATTCCTTCCATTTTCTTTCGCTCCTGCAAACATGAAACCAAAGCAGTCAGAGGTGCAGGCTGGCTAACAGCTTGAAGTGGGGCTTTCATCTGACATTACAGACCCTCTTTGTGAGAAAGACACATAACCTGTTGAGTTCACCACAGCTATTTAAGTGGTTCTGGTAAAAACAAGCTTTTTGTTTCAGCTGGAATTAAACTGCACTCTAAATGCAACATTAACTCATTATGTATACATTTACGACTTTAATTTTCTTCATATAAAGGAGTATCAAAGGAAAGAAATTGTACATACAGCACTCACCTCGTCTCTGGCCCGCTCCTCTGCTCGGGCTAACTGTTGCTGAATGTCTTCCTCCAGCTCTGCCAGCCGACTGGTATTTAACTCTTCAGCTCTGTTTTAACAAAAGTGGACAAGACGTGTTGGAACTGCAGGCTCACAACTGCTTAACCAAAGCTCAGGTCCACATGTCCGCTCAGTCAAACTTCACACTTGACTACTCAAAGCAACCCTCACACCAAACCAACCAGAGACAAGGGAGGGACAGAGTTTTGTAACAATGTGCTGATCTTTTTCCCCCACACACATTCATTAGCTCAGCGCACAAATGAGGAAAGACTTTGCTAATTGATTCCCACACATCTTTAAAACACAATAGAGAGACATGCTTGGCTTCTTATAAGGCTAAATAACCGGGCAGGGCAGTGTATTTAAAGTTTCCTGCTTCCTTAATGGAAGGAATGTCACCTATCTCATACTGTGCACTAATTCAACCAGAGAGAGAGCTCAGACAGGGGGCAGAAAAATCACTCTACCCATGTATGTATCTTCTGCATTTTTGGTAGAAGATACAAACTGAACTGTAAAGCTAGTATCTGATGAGTGTGATTGCTGAGAGGGCAATCACAAGAAGGATTCAGGCCAAGCCAGATCTCCTCTTTGCAGAGAGCGGCACAATCTGCCATGCGGGATTACATTTGCCACTCCTGTCTCACAGTAAATTTTGCTGTGTTAAATATGCAGTGTGAATGTTTGACTCTTTCAAACAACAGACAGTAGAAAGTGCTGTTGAAAAAGTCAAACACAATTTCTGATAACCACATACACGCGAGTGCAAGAAGTATTCAGCTCCTATGCACCTCAAATCTCAAGCAGTTTCCAGAAAACTGGAAATGTTAAGTTAATTAAAATCAAGATTAAAACTCACCTGTTTAGAGTTGCTTTTGAACCATAATACTTATACTTTATTATTCAGGAAATAACATGTTTGATGTGTGTTGATTGTTTTAATAGTGGCACTAGACAAAATGTAACATTTGTTTTCACAACTGTTGACTATGTCTGTTTATGATGCTTTTTAGGTATTCACTATGTAAAGAACTTTGAACTGACATGCTACTGAAATGTGTTACACAAATAAATTTGATTAACTGTGGATTTAACACTGCAAAATTTGATGTGCAGGGCACCTGTAGCTTAGGACTGTGAAGTTATTTAAATGTTCATTTCAATTTTGATTTGCTAAACACAAATTAATTACTATTTTACCTAAAAAAAAAAAAAAAAAAGAAATAAATTACCCTTTCCAATCATACTGCACAAAGAGAAACACTGTTAAACGGGGAATGTGTGCATTGTGTACGTGAGATTTAACAAATCTCATTTTCCCCAACCAGCTTTGCAATTGTGAGAACAAAAGATTAGATCAGTTATAGTGATGTTACCTGTTCAGCCAAGGCATAGATCCTGTTAAAAGGATCCACGACTAGTTGAACATGTTGGCCTAAATATGTTCCAACTTTCCTACTACTTAAAAACTGCTGTTTTTGATACGCGAAAACTCATAACTACTTCAAAAATGCACATCTTTTGTTATATTTTTCACCCATGGAGGTCGCCATTTTTTCACCGCTGGGTTGATGACGTCATTAGGCCCATTCTGTAATGGAGTCTACAGAGTAAACGCAGGAAAGCTAACTTCACTCCAGTAGTGGCTTATCATATTACGTTTGACTGGTGTCATTTTACATAATGTCACACTGTGTCTCTATCGGCTGTGATAAAAACTGAAAATAAAAATTGAGACAGAATCTGGATAATTTCCCACATGAAAGAAAGGAGAGCGCAGTGCGAGAGCTGGAGTGGAACACAAGGAAAGACCTGATCTGGACCGTGGACATTTTTCCACAAGACTTTGAGCTATTTATACCAGCAGAACCAAGAAGGCTCCAACACCCAACGTTAAGGTGATCGCTACCTTAACGAGCTAAAAATAAATGCCGCTGAGACAGGCAGAGCTGAAAGCTCTTTGAGATGCTAACAGGAGCTATACTGCCTGCGGAAGTGACATCACCGATCCGACCGGATCCATGGAGGTTCGGTGTCGAAAAAATTAATGTTACCACCGCACCGAACTCTAAGCAGCACAGCTGATGCCGAACCAGACACAGCGCCAAAGACGCTGGGAGAAACGTCAAAGACAAGCAGCGCTGATAGAGCTACTATTACTGGAAATGCTAATTTAGCTAGAAAACTGGTGCTGTAAAACCACTACAAACACCCGAACGAAGTTCAGACCTTAAGCCGCTGTTGCCTAACTGGACACAGAGCTACAGAAGTACTTACCGGTGTTTCTCGGCATAACACCGGTTCAAATAAAAAAAAACCTTAATAACGTCACTCATCACTGTTTTGGCTGGAGGAGCCAGGCAGTTGGACCATTATACGTCATTTACCCAGAATGCATTGCAGTGTGAAAAACATGGCGACATTCCTGTGAAAATATTTTATTAAAATTTATAAAAACTAAATAACCTACAGTATTATTACTGTATTGTTTTTATAGCTAAAATAAATATTTCCCAAATAAGGTCTGCTTTTATAACTAGTCGTGGTTCCCTTTAAAAAAGACATGTGAATCAAAGCATTTAATTTATTAAGCGTAAGAAATCAATTTCTGTAGGTGGGTTCTCTCTGCATATGTTGGCTTCTTCCCACATTACTAGGTTAATTAATTAGACCAGTATACATTTGTACTATTTGTACTACACAACAGAGTGCTTCTAGCATCTGAAAGTTGTTGCCATTAACGTTGCCTAACCAAGATATAAAGCTAAGTTTAACCTACAAGTTAATTTCTCAAAGGAAATTATTTTAGTAATGTTAATTGTCTACTTTCTAATGTTAAAAGAAAAAATTACAAGGAAGGAAAAACAAACTCCACAATAGTCTCAGTTAATCTTGGAAAACATTTACAAAGTTATCTATTAATATTTAAAGAGCTTTGCATGGTAAAAATGACTGAAAAACTGTTACTGAGAATGTTAACATCAGGGAGCCATAAGAAAAAACAAGTTAAAAAGCTTTTTTGACAGATTTTCAGTAAATTTGACTTAGTACTTTTTATTTTTAATAAAAACATCAAATGAAGCAATCACCATTTAAAAACTGTAATGTATTACAAGGAAAAATATATGGTGCTAATTCACCAGGGACGAACAAGATTCAAAGCAATATGGTGATTTTTTGGATGTTTTGTGCAGTTTTAATTTAACAAATGCATTGTGATTTTCATCATGTCTAACTAGAGCTGCACAATACATTGAACTGATGATACCTCATGGATATTTTACAAGGATTTTTGGAGGATCAGGAAAGGACTTCATTAGTCAAGCAGAAGCTCTTTATGACCTACATGTTCATTTATTTTCATTCTCCAAGACAACGGCTTGCTTCACTGACCCTACAAACAGAAAACTTGCATTGTTTTTCTTACCTCTTCAAACTGGTCTCAAACTGTTCACTCACTAGTTTGTTTTCCAGGCTTAGACTGACAAGGGAGTGGATGGTTTCCTCATACGCCTGCAGTAGAGTTGTGTTTGCAGAGGAATGAATGGCCTGGTAAAGGTCAGCCAGCTGCTCCTTGAGACTATAAGGAGTAGAACACAAACTTACAAACAGCAATGAGAAGGTAACAACAACCAAACACCCAAAAGAAATGAGAGGCTGAGGAACAACAAGTGATATGTAGACGAATAACCTCTTTTAAATGTGTAATTGTAAATATAAGCTAATATGTGCCCTAACCCAAATTTTCATTTCTGATTGTTACCAAGCGTGTCTCATTAAAAGTCAGCATTTTCAAAATACACATCTGCTTGCCATTCATGGCATATTTAATTGCTTGTTCAAACTTTAAGTTCATCTTTCCCAAATCAATGCAGTTTCATGGCAACAGCCATGCTTTAATTGAATGCTTAATTGAAGTTAAATGAATTTAAAAGATAAGCTGATTTTATTTCAGATTATTTTCAGGAAAATTACATGCAATGTTTTTCCTCATCCTTTCTACAGAAGCTATTTGGTGAAAAACGTTTGACAGTTATAAAATAGAAATGGCAAAACTTAGAGGACTTTAAGATGGTAAATGGCCTGTACTTGTATAATGCTTCACCTAGTCCACAGGACTCCAAAAATGTTTCACGTTTTCATCAGTATTGAAGAATTATTGGCTTAATCAAGCTGATATATCTTGCTGAAATGTTACTTGTAAGTTAGTTTTATTTTATTTCAAGTGCACCAAGATATTTTCACTAGAAACTGGACTAAAGGTACTTGGTAAGATTGTGTTTTGCAGTGCACAGTAAATAACACAATGCCATGATGGTAACAATAACCCACCATTCTGAGGGGATGTTTTTGGTTAGTAGGGACAGTGGTAAGGAAAACAGATGGGAATAAACACAAGGAAATCTTAGAAGAGACTTAAAATGATTTAGAATAGAAAAGAAACCAACAGTCTTTATTGTCTGGAAAAGCAACAGCAGCAACAGATATAAAGGTTCACACAATTTATTATTATTATTATTATTATTTATTTATTTATTTTAAGTATTAAGAGCAATGTGTATATATAGTAAAACAAGCTTCCAACCCAGTCCTAAGTCTGGATTGGAAATTCACCTTCAAGCCTAAACATTTAGACAAAATTAAATGAGAATGGTTTAGAACAGAGCATAATAAAGTATTAGAATAGTCATGTCAAAGACCAAACCTAAATCCCACTGTAAATTTGATTTCAACAGATGCTCAACAATGAATCTGAGCTTGTCAAGAAATGTTTGTCCCATAAGTTGACGCCACACTTTTTGGATTTGTAAAATGTTAAAGCCACGTCTTACTTTTCTAATGCACTACTCTGTTAGTAAAGTTTGTGGTTGTAGCATGATAAAAAGTGAAAACATTAAAAGAATATGATTGTGCAAAACATTTTAGCTAAGAAGTGTTGTAATCACAGGTATATAAATCTTATTCAAAGTGAGACTCTGGTCCGATTATTGACTTTACCTTTCAGAGAGGATAAACTCCTCATCTATCCTGTCCACAAACTCTTCCCACGGAGTCGAGGCTGCTCCTGCGCCAAATGACGCCAAGTTGAGAGTCTCTGAAACCTCCTGAAATCTGGAGGAAAATCGGCTGTAGTCGATGTAGCCGTCCTCACAAGCTCCGAACTTATCGAACAGAGTTTGGACCTCAGTGTTCGGGACGCTGAGCTCCCTGCAGACCACTGTGAAGTCCTCATACTCGATCCTGCCGGACTTGTTTACATCGCAAGCGGAAAACAACCTTCGGAGACTGGGTCTGTTCATAGTTTCTGTTAAAAAATCGCATTCAAATTAGAGCGTATGAAAATTTGGATGTATGTACTTCAGCGGCGTCTGAGACAAGTAAACGCTCTGTCCTCCTGCGAAAGCACGGATTGGTCCAGGTGTCGGTGTGGGCGGGCCGCCTCCCAGTTCCTGCAGCAGCTGAAGTTTGTCAGGCTTATGCATGGTGAGAGAAGGGAAGGTTACCTGCTGCAGATCCAGGAGAGATAAGCAAGTGCTTACGTCTGTTTGCTTTTGGTGTGTAGCGCATGGGCAGGTTTTTATCACAGGCGCTTCTTTACTTCTCTATTGTAAATAATGCGTCATCCCAACACAGAACCCAAGAAGAAAACAGTTACTGAGATCTAATTTGTGCAAAACTATATATACATATAATTAGAAGAGTATTAAAAATAAAAAAGTTGTTCCATTCTAAACAATGGCATAATGTTGAAATACAAATTAATTATTTTTTTTTGTGCAAAACCCAGTTTCCATTGTAAAATATGGCTTCACTTAATTTAATCCTCTGTGCACCAAAATAAGAAACTTTTAACAACTTCAAGATTCTACAAAATGTATAACATTAGTCATGATAAATAAATTAGCTTCAAATCTTGAACAAATGTATATCCATTTTGCCTTATCATAACTCACAGTAAGTATGAAGCAATGGGAAAAAAATAACGTTTTTCATCTTTATTTGAAAAATTAAAATAAAGTGCTTTTTATATACAATACAAAAACAAAACAGTAGTGATATATGATACAAAAATACAATTCACAATACCTGTACATTGGCAGCTGAATTTACAAAATAACTTTACAAAACCTGTTTACTGGCTGTACAATGCATGTTGACAGGAGTCTGAGCAACGTGTGCTATCTAATAGAAGGCCTGACTACCGTGGTTCATTAGGAGAGAGAGCAGACGACAATACTTTTACAGTGACATTATTAGTTTCAGCTTGTGTTCAATGTACCTGCACATCTTTTTGAGTAAAATATCGCCACAATGCATTTGACTATTACACATTTATTATTGTTCATGGCAGTCACTTCACCAAAAGCTGCCATTTGTTTACGTCATTAACAGTCAAAGCATGAGTGTTTTACACTGCATGAGTGATTGCAGCTAGGCAGTCTCAGGAAAAAAAAAAACCAAACACTTTTATAGGAAATGTAATACTTGAATTTTTTATTTATTTTTTTTTGACGATGTGGTTAGGAGTTGTGATTTAGGAAAAAAATTCAGTCCCTGACTGAGCCAGAAGCCACCCAATCAGTGAACAAATCTAATAAAACACCTAATGAGCTATGTTCAATGACACAGAGACAGTTGTGCCACTATTACATGATAGTACGAATCTTTTTACTGTTTTCAATTGTTTCCAAATATGGCCATTTCTCTGACACCTTGCAGTGTCTCATATAACTCTAAAGCTCTAATACCTGGTTAGTCATCTCAAGAGGCACATCACCTGACTTTTGTTTCAGAAGGCATTTTAATCCCATTTGCCAAGGCAAATTTATACTCAGAACCACAACCTGCAACATAATAAGGCTTTTTAACATCATGTGCAAATCCCACAGTAATATGCCTGTTCTTTATGATGCTCTAAGTTCTTTACTTTGTCACGATGCTAGAGCCAAACTAAAACACAACTTATGAATGATGAAATATCCATGAATTTAGGAGTTATTGTAGTTTATCATTCGTTATTTCTGCATAAATATGATTACTCAGTGCACTGGTTTATGTATTTGTCTCTGGATGGGAATGGATCTTATTGCTCTTATGGTCGCTCAAAACTATTTAAGCAGGCAGAGGTTGTTTTTTTCATACTTTTCATCTTTAAGACTCATTAGCTAACAATTTAACGCTGAGGCTATACAGATGTGGGACGTTTAAGTCAGAATATTTCTATTTTCACCCCTACTTCTCTGTGACAACAGTGATAGATATTTGAAACGCTGAAGAAGGGGTTATAAAAAATGTTTCTGTGCAACCAAAACATTTTGCCACATCGTGATAAATATTTATACAGTTTCATCATGCTGCAATGAATCAGCCACCACAGATTTACATAACAGTCCTGGACCCTCATTATTTGTCCCGTTTTGCCAGCCTGTCAAGGTTTTCACTGCCTTCTGCTCTGGAGCGCTCCACAAATGGCTAGAATATGCTGCATATTTGAAGATTGTATAAAGAGTAGCTTTGCTCTTTTTTTAGTGGCACTGATTCTAAAGTAATTCACAGCAACAAAACCTTGTGCTAACCCAGTCTCGAGGTGAGGCTATCCTATGTTGATCAACCTCACTTCACATTATTCACTTTGCATAGACTGCCGATCTTGTGACTTATACCGGGATGAAAAACAGAATGAGATTTCTCTCTGTGTCGCATGTAGAAACAGAAAACTTAGAAAAGTCAAAATTCATCATAAGAATATTTACATGCTTAAGAGCATATCTATCTTCATCTATGTATATGCTTATTCTTCTTCCCTTCTAGCAGTCGAGTTTGTGGATTTATGTGAAATTTTAATGCTTTTAATGTTTTCTAAAGTGCCTTGCAAAAGTATTCATAATCTTTGAACTTTTTCATATCTTGTCACATTACAGCCATAAACTTCAATGTATTTTGTTGGACCTTTCAGTGAAAGACCAACAAAAGGTACCACTTGATGATTCCTTCCACAGAATCATCAAGTGGAAGGAAAAAAGTTATCTTTTTTTGTCAAATAAAAATGTGAAAAGTGTTGTGTACTTTTCTATTAGACCTCTTTAATGTGATACTCCTAAAATAAAGTTGAGTGCAACCAACTATTTTCCAGAAATACCTGATTAGTGATTTGAGTTCCCCTGTGTGTAATTTTATCTTAGTGTAAAAACACATATTTTATTAATTCCCTGGGGGAACATTAGAGATCAAATAGCATCATGAAGACCAAGGAACACAGAAAACAGGTCAGGGATAAAATTCTAAAGAAGTTTAGGAAAGATTATAAAACAAAAATCACAACCTTTGTGAAAAATGTTTCTGTGCAACCGAAAGATATCTGTAAGATATCTATCTGTAAGATATCTGTGGATATCTTACAGACCAAAGGTCATCTGAAAATGGAAATAGTATGTCACAACAGTAAATTAACCAAGACATAATTGTCCACTTAAACTGAGAGGCTGGGCAAGAAGATCATTAATAAAAAAAGTAGATGAGAGGCTCATGATAATTTTGGATCAGCTGCAGAAAAGCATAACTCGGGCAGGAGACTCTGTTTAGATCCCACTCTACAAATCCAACCTTTATGGAAAAGTAACAAGAAAGAAGTCATTGTTGAAACCAAACTAAAATAAGTTCTGTTTGCAGTTTACCACAGCCCAAAGCTATTTGGACTCTGTGCAAAACGCTGAATGGTGGAAAAGTAACACTCATCATCTTGAAAATATCATCTCTACTAGAGTGAAAAATAAATGTGTCAGAATCATTACATAATCATAGATGATTTTCTTCAAAAGGAATAGGGAATCTGGTCAGTCTGTATGAGACAGATCGAGGTGAAGAGGAATCGTGATAGAAAACCTATAATGTGGAACGTCAGACTGAAGTTCACATCCTAGCAGAACAATAAACCCAAAGGCCCAGAGGCAGAAAGGAATGACTTTGATCAAAGCCTATTCATGTATTATAATGTCCTCGTGAATATCTACACCTTAATGCAATTGGGATTAAATACTTGAAAAATTTTACTCAAAGATCTCAGTGTATGGATGCATGAACCTGATAGAAAAAAAACCCTATGTTTGTTTATTCATTTGTAAAAAAAAAACAAAACAACCCATATAATAAAAAATAAATAAAACCATCTACTTCACAATGATACACTACATTGTGGTAATGTATCGAGCAAAAATCCTAATAGCATACATATTTTGTGGTTGTAACGCCACAAAATATAGAAAATTCAAAGGACTTGAAAATTTTTAAAAGGCACTTTGTCATTATAAATGTGCTTTTCATATTTTCTTTTTTCCACAACTGAAAAACTATGCCTTTCAATTGTCTGACTTGTTTGTATATGAGTTGATGTTTGTAACACATTAACTAGTGTGTAGCTTCAGTGAAGCGCAAACACCTATAGACGGCAGAATGACAATAAAACATTAGAAACCGTCTCAAAGTCAGTGACATAAACCTTGAGAAACATTCTGCATTTCCAAGCATTACCAGTGTATTTCATGGATGGAGAAAGTTGAAATGCCCTGAAACACAATCCCTTACCAGTGGTTTTGATGCCACCTCTGTGTTTGTTATATTCATGTGAGCTATGTGTGAGAGCATCAGAAGGCAAACTGGAAGTTGCTCCAAATGCACCGTGTGAAGGAGAAAAATAAAATGAAATGCACATTGAACCACAGGGACAGAACAAAAGTAGGCAAAGTGCAAAATATCTGTAATGAATGTTTCACTGTCGGAGTGCTATACTCTTGCTCCCATAAATTTTAGTCTTTACCAACAAGCGCACTCTTTCCAGCTCTTTGCAGACAGTCTCACACTATAGAGTCTTTAATCTCAGAGCCTAGTCTGACTCGAGGCCGCGGGCATGAGGGAGAAATCTCTACATGGCTCTCTTTTAAGTTCAGAGGCCTCTTTTCTGACTCTGAGAAGCTCTTGGTGTTGTCGGGCGAGGAGCACTCATGAGGCGGAGTGCTGCAAAGGTAGTTGTCATTAAGGGTCTGGTACCCTTTGTGATCTGATGCCGATGTTGTGACCGTGCTGCCGTTTAGCGGTAAATTCTCAGCAGGTTTGCTCACTATTCGGGGCTTCTTCTGCTGCATATTGGGGCACTCCCCTTCCTTCAGCATGGATTTCATGTGGTCACGGTTCCTGTAGATCACAAACAGAGAGAAGACCACCACGGAAAATCCCAGGAGAGCGCACACAACAATCAGCTCATTCCAGTAGGTTTTGGTGTTTATCTGCGGAGAGAGGGTTTCTCCTGGCAGAAAAATAACTTCCTCTTGGGAAAGCTGTGGCACACGGGAATGGCCCGTCAAGGTGGTGCTCTCCTGCCTTGCTTCGCCCCTCACACAGTAGTTTGCCAGCAACTCCATGAAGCCTTCCTCCACTGACCAGCACTCGTAGGTTTCCTGCCTGCCGGCCTGAGCGACCACCACCAGTCCCCCCTCTGGGCTGGGGTAGTGGAAGTGACCTGTGCCTTCGCTGAATTGCCACTTTCTCTCAGCCAAATTGGAGCGCAGTTTGCATGGCAGTACTTTGAAAGTGTTGGCTGGGATTATGATTGCCTGGCATGAAGATGCTCCTGTGTGAAGGCAAAGCAGAAAAAGATGTAGCAAGCTGTGCTATCTGAATAATAATTGACTCCACACAATAAGTTGACAGCTTTTAGAGGAGCAGTTCACCTACGTGTTGGAAGATGATTAGCAACCCGTGGGCTTGGCTTCTTGCAAATGACTGATGTATTTGCTTCATCTACATCCTGCTGCTGAGCACTGAAACACATGCATCAAATCATTAGGGCTTGTGTTTGCATCATCTAATATTTGCATTTCATACTGGGTTTCAGCCAGAATATTGTACAGAATGGCTCATACTTGCTTGCAGGAGCACTTCTGATGTCTACGCACTGCCCCTTGTTCCAGACACAGTATGGATCCCTGGAAAGGATGCACTCCCCACAGCTCTGATAATTAGTGCAGTTAGCTAGTGGGACCTCCACAAGTTCAGAGAGAGATGAAACATAAAGCCGACCCTGGAGAAGACAGGAGGCCTTAGACACATGTCTGTGTGACTTTTTTTTTTTTATTGACTTCCATGTCCACTCCTGGTGTAATCATTCTGTAGAGGTTTTTTTTTCTTTTTTTTTTAAACCATTTTAAATAGTATTTATTTACCCTGATTTAAAAATGGAAGTTTATGTAGGCTGACATTCAGGAAGTGTAACACATCCACTTCCAGTAAGTTTGCAGATCCCACTAAGAAAATGTATCATTTCCACTGGGGAAATTTTTTAAAAATCTTTTAAGAGCGTTTAAGTTGTATAATGAGAAAGCTTTAAAGATAGATTCAACATGTTTATTTTCAAGCAGCTCTCCTTACCTTCTCAGTGTCCAGCTCAATTTGGTGCACCGGTTTAGAGTCACGGAAGATTATCATCTCTTCAATAATGTGCATCTTGTTTTTGATGTTAATGGCCTTATGGAGTCTTCCATCATCTAGAAAACACATAGAATAGCTTAAAATGAGACAAGACTCATGTTAAAAGGAACATCTTACAATTTAGAGCCAGAAAACAGACCCTTTGCATGAATCGTAAATAAACAACAATAATTCTTTCCATTGTTTCTCAAGTCATAGAGACAATTAAAAATAATTTTCTTTTACAACAAGCACTTTTGAAGTCATGGTACTCTAAATTGTAAACACCGCCACACTATAGGGGTGTTGATTTTCCATATTTAATATAAAGAGTAAAAGTGATAGACTGAAAACAACCTGAAAAACCAGAATTTTTTTTTTTCAAATTGTAACATATGCCATTAGAGACAAAACATATTTTTGTCTTTAAAAGGTGTGCTTGAAAGCACCGCCTTCAATATTGGTGGAAAGTGACTTACCTGTGCCAATGAAAAGAACATTGTACACCTTTTTAGCTGTCTGGACTCCATGGACTACAATCTGCGTGTAGCGTACGTTACGCTTCAGCAGGAGAGGTTGGCTGCGAATCACGTTGTCCATCAGGAAGTGGTCTTTGACAAAATTCAGCACCTTGTCTGGCATGTGCAGCGAGGAAGAGATTCCCAGCCCTTTGGCAGCATTTGTAATACACTATGGGGGCAACAAAACAAGTGATCTTATTTACATATTCTATCACACTTGATAAAAACACAAACAGTGGTTTGGTAGAATCTTTATCAAATAGCAGTCCGGTCATTAATCATTAAGATCATAACTGATGTGCAGACCAAAACATGTCTATCATGCAACTGACATGACTGTTGTGTGTTGATGTTAATATGTGTTCAGGTTGTCCAGCAGAGGGCAGCAAATATGTACTCACAGCTCCAGGCCGAGGCTCCGGGACAGGATGATTGTATGTGTACCACTGCTGGGTCTCTCTGTTGACCTCACGGTAGCGCCCATTGAAAGCCTTTTCCACTTGGTCCATCGTGAATGAACACACTGCAGAGCTTCCTGATGCACCTTTATACCTTAGTGACAAAAAGGTTTTGTAAAAATCTAAAAATATTAGAAATTGCCCTTAAGATTTCACAAAAAGTGTAGGTTTCTAGCAGGAATATTCCCAGAAGTAGTATGCAGTTTTCTCTCATACAGCATCAAAATCAGAGTCCATGTAGAGTTATCTCTAATTTGAACTCAGACTATTACTATACTCCCTACTTTCCAAAGGGACCACATTAATTCCTTGCCCAACAATCGTACTCATGCTATTACATGTATTACACCTGTCAGATTTAGATGTCTTAATATAGACTTTAATCTGTTTTGAAATATATTTTACATACTGGAAATATTTTTGCTACATTTTGTTGGTATGGTGTTTTAAACATTTATCCTCACCACTGAGATGTGAAGACTCCATAAAACATAGTGTTCTTCCAGTCCCCAGGACTCGGCGTAAGAACAAACATGTCTTGGATTATATTGAAGGGAAAACCATCATCAGGCAGCGAACACAGGAGCTGGGCCTTTAAGAAAGTGGTCCACTTCTTCTGTAACACCCTCTCACCTCCAACGTCGCCCTACAAGACAAATGCTGGAGGTTAAAAGTCTTTCTGACTCAAGGTCAGTAAAGGGTGTAATAGCATAAAATAAAGTTCCTGAAGACCTGAATGGAATATTCAATATTGTTAGCATGTCATTTCATTTTCTTTTCATTTGCCCTCTTCTTTCTGAAAGTATAGACAGAGTGTGTTTGGTCCAAAGTTGGATCTGATTAACCAAAGAAGGAAAAATATTAACCCCTTATGGGCTCAATCAGCTTTGCCTCCCACAGAGATTTACCCCAAGGCAGAATGCTTCTAGGTCATGAAAACAAACTACATCATCATAACAGGCATAGATAAAACACTCTTGGGCCTCTGAAAAGGGCAAGTGCTTCTAAGTAAAAAAGAGAAAGAAACAATGCCCCCCCAAAAACCTCTCTTCCCTGACATAGCCCCTCTGATTTGCTGCCCTTGGCATAATCCTTTATAGTGCCACGAGTGACACAGGATCTTGTTGACATGAGAGCTAATTTAGCAATACATGCTGAAAGACAGGAGTGGAAGTTTGATGTCTGATCTGATGGATTTAAGACTCAGATGTGAGTGTTCCCCACATATCCAAAACCATGAAAGGTTGATGATCAGAAGATGGAAAGAAAACAACATCTGAATGATCTAAATGACCTAAAACCTTGGTTAGGTGCCCGCCTAAGAGCCCTGCTGGGGATGAAATGATCCATAACAAATACTGAAGCAATGACTGTGGTTATTGCAGTAACCCAGGCAGATAATAGGAAACATACTTCCCCATGTTTTTTAATTTAAAGCTACTGTGATCTTAAACTGACTACTAAATAATTGAAGCAAATGCATTCCATTCATTAATCCTCTTGTAAAAGCATCCCTTGCTCGAAAGGTAGTTCATGGACAGGCTAGCCGGCAAAGGCAGCTTTCTGGGAAACAGAGCAAATCACTCAAATGAGAACACACTTTGTTTTGTTTGTTCCCAGCAAAACATTGTTTATCCAGTTTGGCTCCAGTGATGCAGAGCTAAAGCAGCAAACACCTGAACATGCATAATGACAGAGAAAGCACCCTCTGCAGAGATTTAAACTGGCTTTGGGGAGATAACAGAAACAAAGCGTAGATTTTAGTATTTTATTTAAACCATTTGTAGCCAATTATACCAGCTTTTGTTTTTCTTCTGGCTTACATGCTATGCTTAAGGATTCTTGTTCAAGTTTGTGGAAATTCCCTTATGGGTAATCCGTACCAGGAAACTTTAAGATGACTTCCTCCTTTTACAATTTCTGAGAAAACTATGAGTGAGTGATTACTTGATTCTGGTAAATGGAGCCTTTAAACTGAATGTTTGGAAAACTTAAGTAAATAGTTGAATAATGACAGTTTAAACCTTTTGGGCGATGCCTGGTGGAGATTAATGCCCAGGAGTTCAACTTTGTCTAACCTCGGTTCAGTCTGTAAGCTTGAATTAGTCATGTTAAACCCCCCAAAGAAATACAAACATTTATAGTTTAGTATCTTTCAGTGTAACTTAACATACTTACATAAATACTCTTAATTTGACTTATCTATCTTATAATCTGTAAAAAATCCTTCCTAAGAATTACTTTTATCTATCTGTGTCCATCACACATCTGAATAATTAATAAATAAAATCATTTATTTATGATAATAACAAGATGAGACGGAGGACTGATTGAAAAATTAGTAAAACAAATGAACTGGCTCAAATTCTACAGAGTATAACAATTGTGGAAAGTGTTTATGTTTGCTGAATAAGAAATTAACAATACGTTTTCTAGGTTGGTTAAACGCTTTTTTTTTTTTTTATTCAAAGCTTTTACTGTTTGTTCAGAGATTTAAAGAAAGGCATTCAAAGGCCTTCATAACTGCCAAACAGCTTGGGCAGAGGGAAAGAGAAAAGAACACTAAGTCTGCCTCGCTGGGGTTCTGTCTGCCTAAAGATCCCACTTAAAAAATTAAGAATTGGTGCTTCTTCTTTGGCTTGCAGGATGTTAGGCGGTGAGAAAAGAAAAAAAAAAAAAACTTTTAAAGATACTTTTAACACTTTTAAAGAAAAGCACATTTGTCAAAATTCTGACAAATGTAATAAAACGATACACCACAAAAATATCTATCTAGTCTAGCAAACTAATCTGGTCTGGCTCTGACTCAACTGGAGTTTCTCCTCTATGGGTTGTGTTTGAGTCTCTCCACACAACTAGCAGTTTCCGAACAGAAAGTCACCCAATCATATGAGGACTTTGTGAAACATGCAGCCAAATCATGTTGGTGAACAATTATGAAATATATTTTAGATATATAATGTTTCCTTGCATGTTCTTTAAACTTAGGGAGGACCAAAGGCTGTAAATAAACGTTCACGAAACACTATCTTCTGGCTGGAGTTGCTTCTTTTTTCAAGTTCAAATAATTTAATTATTCCACTGAATGACAGGACACTCCAAATAAAGTTTAACAAATTAATCATTCAATTTATGGATAATGCATATGAAAAATACTTTCACACATCTTAATAGACAGTCAGAGACTGTACTTGAGAGACATTTTGGGTCAAATAAATGTTGATGTGTTGGAGAAGGTGTAGGAAGGCCCCAGTGTAGCATAAGAGGTTACATCTAAATCTAAAAAGTCTGTGAATAATATTTTCATTGTATTCGTAGAAATATTTCTGGGTGAAAGATCACTATAAATTTGTCTGAGCTGCAATGATAATATTATTATTTCAGAAGCATGTAAATACTTGCAGTCTTTTACAAATATTTTGTAAGGTCAACATTCCACAACTGATAAACTCAAATACTACAACTGAAGCGTATGTGTCTGTTTGTTGAATCCAGATCTGAAGACAAACATTTGTTCCTTATTTAAAGATGAGATTTGGAAAAAAGAAAAAAAGAATCAAACAAAGCGAACAGATGGAAGGGACATGTTTTCCTTATATCACCACCCAGTAGCAGTGGAAGCTACACGAAATGTATTTAAGCTGAAAGCAGTTTTAAGAAGATGATGCAGGAGGCAAACTAAGAACAAATACATGAAACAGACAAACAACCCTCGACTCCATCTGGTTCGATATAATCCTAAAGTGACTGCAGGGCTAGATGTTGCTTAAGGATATAAAAGCATCCTCAGATGGAAATATCTGCCCTGTAGTATCACTCACCTTACACACGCGAGCGATGCGTGACACGACAGTGTTGTCAAAGAAATCAAACTCCTTCCCTGCTTCACTGAAGAAGAAGTAAATCTTATCGTCATCGCCCACAAGGTTGCCCTTGGGCAGGCTCTCCTGTATGTAAGCTGAGCCAACAAAGGCTGGGTCTGAAAGGAAAGTAACAATACCGTCACACTGGGATCTGGGAACATACATCCCCACTGCTGAGTGAAATCCACATCCAGCAGGGACAGAAGATGGTTTTCCATTGTAGACTGATCACGCAGCATTTCCGGCACTCTGTTTTAAAGCTGAGTATTTATCCATTGTACAATAGAAAGGTTATCACTGAAAGATATGATGAAAAGCATTGCTACACAGCTACATCAACATACCTTGAAGCCAGTTGAGAGAGTTTTCGGTTTTTAGAGCAGTTCCTTGGCTCAAGCTTTTGTAGATTATGGGCTCATTTCCTTGGAAATTACTGACTGTGCCGGCATACAGCTCCCCATCTGCAATGCAGACAAGAATGATCACAATGTTTCTCCAAAAGAAAAATGTTTCTGCGTCACATAGTAATGAAATCCAGAGGATATCTTGTAGTTTTTTATCGCTGACATCACCGAATATGCATCTTGAAACTTTTAACAAATCTTGGTGGTTATCAACCCCATACTCCCAAATTTATAAGTTTTGAAACACATTTTTCCAAACTAGCATCCCTTTAAGGATATGTTTGTGTCATGCTGTGTTCAAAAACACACCTGGAGCAACGCTTTGATTCATTCATACGTGTTTGAGAAATCCAGTGGCAGCCATTTGGAGACTATATATATACTGTATATATGCTGGGTAACTCAACCAGTGTGTGCTCTTCAGTTTGTTTAAACCTACCAGCCATGATGGCAGTGGACTTGTACTCTGGGTTGAAAGGGCAGCGGCTGCGTCCGTCCTCTGTAACAATCTCACCAGCATCACTTTTGACAAACGAGAAGTCTGCAGTCCTCTGAGGGGCAAGCACACGTACACACACGCCACATGTGATAAGGGAATTTGAAAGGCGAAGCTCTAAGTTGACAGTAACCTCTCTGTCAGATTTTGCTTTAAAAGGTGGTCAGTCTTTGGCCAAAGTTGAAGTGCAGGTCAGTAATATTTGTTTGTTCTGCCTTGTTCTAAAAGGCACTAAAAGATCGGAAGAAAATGTATAAAAACCAGATCGATTCTTATGTAATCTGATTACATGCATTATATATTTTGATCTTATCCCCACGGACATGCAAGCTAATAAAATAATGCATGTATATTGTATCTGACTGGTCTGCACGTCTCACTCAGACAGAATGCTGAGCGAGTAGAGAGGCAGGAAGTGGGATGCATCAGATTTGAGATGATGATCCACTAAAATCAAATAAATGAATCCCATACAAAGTCCTGTATCTGACTAACCACCTTTTATGAGGGAAAACAAACATTACTGTTGTCTTTAAATCTTAAAGAAATGCAGAAGCAAGGCTATTGAACAGATGGGATATTTTTGAAAGGGTGGAAACTTACAATGTAGGCACACATTGGGCTGAAGGCATACGTTCCGCATATGTACAGATGAGTGCTGTTCATACGCAGTAAAATCTTTATGTAGTTGAAGCAGTCCCTCTGTTTTAAAAAGACAAAGAAGGGTTTATTATAAATTTTCCAGCTGCTATACAACAAGTAAAAAGCAGCAATGCACTGTATATTATATTAAGTTGTATTATATTGTATAGTATAGAGATTAGAGAAAAAGTTTAAAATAAAGATCAAATGTTTCGTTTTTGCATAGAAATTTGAATTCCCCCGTTTACACAAACTCCATTTCCCTTTGCTAACATGCCTCAGTGTCAAAGGTTCAGATCTAAAGAAAAGAAGTTTAACAAAAGTGCAATAAAGCAGTGTATTTGAAAAGGAAGGGGAAAATCTATTGTTATGAGAAGGAAAGTTCCAAGATGACAGGGAATGTCCGGGTTTCTGTCCTGGCCTGGGCTTGGTTCCCAAATGTCATTCAGCAGCAGTCAGAGCTGCAGTTCAGTAAATAATGTTTGAGCCATGTGAGTTCAGCTATGTGCACTTCAAACCAACAGTTGACTCGCCTGAAGATCTTTGCCTTTGAAACTGCACTCGTCTCTCTTCCTCTCTGGAGTTTTCCACGTGAGCTGCAGGGAAAAAAAATGCTGTGGTATTTAAACTATATCTTTAACACTGTGAAGCATAACATTCCGCTTGCACTCTTGTGATCACTTAATCCCTATTGCCAAATTTCCACCTTACATGAGGGATTCAAGGCCCTACATTCATATTTATATGCTTAACATCACAGTGCAGTTTAAAGGTTGCAGCATACAGGCTCTTACACTTCTTTGTAGCCTCGCTGCACTGATATCAGAGAGGTTGAGAGCAAACAGAATCTCCCGGGCACCAATATACAGCATGTTGTCTTCACTGCTGAGCAGGAGGGCGGTGAAGTTGAAGACCCCGTTGGCTGAAAAGCTTCTGGTTGTCCTTTCCTTTGCATCTGGCCAGAAACAGAAAGGTGGTCATTGTAAGTAATTTTAATGGTATTTTCTTCAGTCATCACATGTACAGTAAATGCATTAAGTGACTCATCACTATGAACATTTCAACAGGCTACATATATGATTTGACATCTGGCATAGCAGTAAGAGCTACCCTTTAAAATAGCAGGAAAACATAAAACAGTTACAGCTTAAACATTCAAAAATAGGTTTTGGGAACAATCATTCAAAAATAAAAATAAAATACATGCTTGGTTCAGGACATAATTTTACTCAAATTGTAGAAAAATATCTCGTTTTGAGAATTTTGATTCTGAAAGTAGTATGAAATTCAATTACTTACTAAATATTTAGTTTTGAGAATAATGTCAATAATTACTTTGGTATAAAGGGTTAATTATTTACAACTGTAAGTATACAAAAATAATATTAATAGCAATGTCTTCTTATGCACTAGTGGTGGCGGTTACTGTCCTTATGTACCGATGGCAAAGCATCTGCATTGTAACTTATACACCTGTGCAGTGATGAATATTTGAATTTAAACCCAGAGCAATAATACAATAAGCAATAAAAGTTACCACTATAACATTAGCCCATAAAGCAGTTAGTTAGTTACCAAGGAGACTGATGGTGGATAAATACAGTGGAGTAACACTGCTGACCATGGAGTAAATTAGAATGGAATAGAATCACCCTGGGGGGAAATTATCATATGAAATAATATCAAATTAATTCTTTTCATTTGTTAAATCACAACAATAGTCTTTTGGGGGAAAAAAATACCCAAATTATTAGTAACAGATTCACATCAAGTCAGCAAATAAATGTGTTATGTGTATCTTTTTTTCATGCAGGACAGAAAGACTCATGCATCTGTTACAGTTAGACAATGTTATTGCCTAAGTGGTCATGATTCAATAAAGAGACAAAGGTTGAATCATCAACTCCCGAAATCACTGCTGCTGATGATTTATTAGCCTACGTGTTTCTTGGATTTACGGGCCACCAGCACAGGCCCAGCTTGAACAAGTTGATTAATTGCATGCCAATGTAAACAGAGCGTGGGAGCTGATGGAAACTTGAAGGGACTGAACCTCTGCCCCTAAAAATATGACAACTGAAGGAAAAATAACAGATCAAAGAACTTTTTTTAAAAGTTTCTTTTGGATTGTTGGCTTCTAGTGGGATTTTGCGTCAAAAGAAGAGTCTGATTCAACTTTCAGCTACTGCTTTAAGGGACTGAGCATTTAATGAGGTGAAAAGAAAGCCTAAAACTATTTATCTTATCAAGGGATACTGATTTATTTCAAAACATAACTTAATGGAATAACCACATGCAAAAAAAGACAGTGATGCATTAAGTCCAGAATCCAATTCAGTTGTGTTTTATCTATGTCAGCATCAGAATAGACTGAACCCAAGATGCTGCTGGCAACAATTTAAGGTACTTTTCTACATTTAACTCTTCCTCACTCCAGGAAGAGTCTTTAAGCTCTACTCATAAGAAGCTCAATCACTCTGCAGTATGTGTGTCCTAATTTAACCATGCCTTGGTTCTACAACAGGTTGAGAGACTTCCTCTCCCCCGGGAAAACAACATGTTAATAGGAGTCCATCGCCACGGCAACACCGAGCCATATTGTAGTTAAATCTGTCTGTGAATCCACAAGAGGCAATGCTCCACGTACATGGACCCACAGGGGGCTTTTCAGTAGCACTACAGGATAAATGAACGGCTGCTCCGTTGTATTCTGCAACTTGTTTTGTTTCCTTTATCACGAGCATAAGCATAATTTTTATTTTCTTTTAACTCAAAATATATTCAGAGTTGTTTTCTGCAAAGAGATCAATTCTGGCAAACTGGTACACCACAGCTGTGAAAGAAAAACAACTTAGACAATTATATATAGTTTTTTTGGTAAATAAAAAAAAAATACTTTTATGACTTTATTAAAGTAAATAATCTTTTGCAGTGAAGAGTTTTATAGATTTTGTATTATTTTAACAAAAGGTTGTGGGCGACCTGAAAATAGAAAGCAATGATGAAATTTAACCATCTAATTTTAAGTTGTAGATTGAATCGAGGCTGGGCTATCAATGGAGATAAGAAAAAAACACACATTGGCAAGTTATTTTAAAACTGCTTTAAATACAGGCCAAAATAAAATAATCAGTTGGCATGCACGTATGCTAATGAGCTTGTAGAAGAAATGCAGATTCAAAATTGATTTTCTTTAGTTACACTTATTTATTTATTCTTGTGTGTTATAATGCCACTAATGTCATCGCACGTCACTTATAAACTCCAGATCATGTCTTTTTTGTACAAAAAGTGGACTTACAGAAAATTATCTTTAATGCTAGCTTAAAGATTGTTATTTTCAAAAGGTATGGTAGTTTTAATCTGACAAATAAGCCAACAGTGCTGTGACTCTTACATTAAATTCTGTAATGTCTTTTAGTTTTAGTTCTTCACTGCAAGATTAGTTAAACATTTACAAGAGATATAAGGCAGAGGTGGCTTTTATAAATATAATGGCAAAAAGTGGTTCTGATCCTTCAGAATCAAAAAGACTTTATCTTGCAAATTCTGTCACTCTGTCTCAAACTCAAGATGCAATAAAAACTTTTGTGAAAGCTGTCTTAAATTTGTTAACTGGAGCAGCAGTAAAGAACAGAAACATGGTTTTTAAAGTAACTCATTAGTCAACCTATGAGCAGGCAGGTCAACAAGTGGATTGAACTTCTTAAAAGGAAGCTAAGACTAAATGTTTGACCGCCTGAGCTCCTTTTCCTGGTGGCATTTCTACACAACACAGTCTGAGGTGCTCAGCAGACGAAGGGAAACATTAGAGTCAAATGGAGGCACTTAGGAATGTGAGGACAGCTTGGATCTGTGATAGAGAACCAAACAAAGCAGATGCGTACATCAGGCCATTACTGACGAGGTACACCAGTATTACTGCAATCTGTCTAAATTACCAACCTTGTTTGTTCTTTTAAGAGCCAAAATGTCTTGCAAGGAATTTAGTTTTCACTTCAGAGATTTGTTTTTATGTGAAACAAAAAAAAAACATTTTATACTAAATCATTTTCAAAAATTTATGCTAAGTAAGTAAGGCAATTAAAACTATATCAAAATTGTACAATCTTTTTAGCACAAATGTATTCCCGTAGCGTGCAAACTCCTCCACAAATTTACTTGTTTTTCTATAAGATATGACAGACTTTTTAGATCTTACTGGCAAGTAAAAGAAAATGAGGGAATTGTGCTCTGTTGGAGAGATACTGAGGGTTTATCTACAAAAATAACTTGGAAAAACAACAACTATCTGCACTTTAGAAACAGTGGCTTTGTTGACTTGTTCTTTGTACAGATCAAGCTTGCTGATTATTCTAAGACAGTTTCTGCTCAAATAAGTTTCCAGCAGTAAGTCTGTCAAATAAAAGTAAATCAGTTACAAAGAAATGTGAATATTATTCAAATTTATACTGAAAGCATTCCAAAACCTTACTGGAAGATGATCATAAAGATTATAAATTTATAGCTAAGTTCTAATGTGTGTTTTTTTCAAACCTGCCAATTTATTTATTTTTTCTTCTTTAATTAAAAACAATCTATATTACTTCCTTATGTTTATTGAGTACTTATTTTAAAAAGAAGTAATGTCACGTACTGAATATATAGTGACCATCTTCAGCTGTTTTTCCTTTAGCCACAACTGAACACTGAAGAGATTTGTGACTAGTGCAACCTAGTGCTGCTTGAATTTGATGTATTAACTGAACAGAAATAAATACTGAATTATTATTTTTCTGATTGGCTAATCAGCAGTTTACTGATCGACAAGAAAAAAAATCACCCTATTCCCATCTCTATCTAATTTCTGAAGTTTATACAGCTCTTTTTGTATGTTTTTCATTGTATCTTCTTAGTCTAAATGCTAAATGACATTTAGTAACGCCTAAAAACAAAAGATATTTGTTTTTTAATAATTGTGCTAAACTGATGTGAACAATAAGCAGAAAGTGATCAGACAGATAACATATATCCAGTGGCAATTGAATAAATTATACCAAAACATTGGTAGGCAGAGCTGGAGGCTTTACATCTCATCATGTCTGTGATAGTAGACCTCTGATGATGGACTTTGTGAGAGCAGCTTTGTGTGGTTATAGCACTTCATCTGTGACCTTTTCCCACTAAGCCATGAACTGCACACTCTGCAGCTGCAACCAATAAAGCATCATAGCCATTATTCTGTAATTAAAAGTAATTTCCTGAAAACCCTTAGATGGACTTGAAAATCTTTTTTGGAAACAGATTATTATAAAGTTTAAGGGAGTCCCATTCTATTTTATTGGGTCAGCTTTGATTTGCTTTGTGTATGAATTGTACTATACAAAGTACTTGCTCTAGCATTCTAATGATCAGTGTCTTGGGTGCCATTAACTGTGGCAAATATAATTGTGAACCACAACACAACAGGTCACAACACAAGTTAGCATTTTACAAATAGGATGAAAGAACAGATGTTGGTTCTGGCTGTGGCATCAACACTTTGGATGAGTTGCAGATACCTCATATATTTTTATACAGAAACCAATTCAGGTGCACGTAACAAATTCAACTTACTGAAAATAACCTATGATTTATGTATAGATGTAATGTATGTTAAAATTTATGTCTGAATTTATGATAACACCTTTGTTTCTTACTTTGTGGTTTGTAGCCTCATGGAGTCTAGATTTAGATTACTGGTCCCTAACTATCCATTTTTGGGGCCAGAGAACAGGTACTTGTTATTTCCTGTCATATGCAAATAAATCTTTCAGTACTTCACAGTCTGAGCTACATGAAACATAGATATAGAATACATGTGGCCCAAGAATGGAACCTTGACTAACTCCATGTGATCTTTGTTTGCTCAGAAAAAAAGTGCCATTGTCCAATTTGTATCAAGCAACTCATCTTTAAGGGACATCAGAGAGCCCATTCCCAGTCTTCTGAGCATTAAGATGACCTACATTGCAATGTCTCAGGGAGCTCCAGGTAATGCTAGCAAATAATGGTTTTAGAAAAGCAGGACTTATTAAAGAGACAAACTCACAAACCCAAAGTAGATAAACAAATCTTTATGTATTCATTACAGAAATACCCACAGAGAAAGCTATATGACTATGGAAACTGACAGCTTACTTTAAGAATAGGGTGCAGAAAATGTGAGAGCAAAGGGACAATTTCCTACATATTGGGCATAAAGAACAAAACTCTGTAGATACATTCCTTTCACTGCTGCTTTCACAGGATGGGGAGTCATTTAAGCAGTGACCACAGAGGCAGAAACCTATAACAAGGGTCAACCTATAGCAGTGTCAAATTGTCTTGTAAGATACAAAACAGCCACAGTGGAGCACTAACTGGATTATCCCAAGTATTTTAAAGCTTGCTTTTAAGAGCTCCTCCTGAATGGATAATTGTGTGGGAGAGTGAACCAGCAAAGCTAAAGGACAGGGACTGGAGCATCTGGAGTGAATTATGAAAGGCTAAGAGGCTGAGAGGTTCTTCTGGCGAAGTTGTGAGCCTGCTGTTTGTGTTGGTAAACTGTGGGGCTGAATTTTGTTAGTAAGATATTGTCCCTATGGCACCATAAGTGGGGACAATATCTTTGCTAATTTCAAATAATGTCATGGTGTGAGAACTACAAATATCTGCAAGTGTCATGGAAAATGAGGGGAAGGCAGGATAAAGACATGTTTTACATATTCACACGGCGTGGATTAACAATATAAGCTTTAGTAGTGCGATTTACAACACCACAGTGTGATATTGCAGGAATCCTGCTAATCTGTAAACATAAAGAGTGCTTTGCTCTGATAAATTATTAAAAAGGAACCCACCTCAGGAGAAGCGTTTTCTCATGAGGCAGTCCATGTTCATTCAGGGAACAACAAATGCTGAATTAACCGTTATAATGTTAAGCAGGTGCTGGTTCATCAGGAACTCACCATGACCCCTTCCTCTGGTTCTGGAGCATTAAGAACAGAGGGGCTGTACAGGAGGTCCTGACCTGTTTCTAAGTGCAGCACAGCACTAAGACCTTACTATTTGTTCTGAGCAATTGCACTCGCTAAGCACAAAAAGCACCTTGTATGCAAAGCAGCATTGCAGAGGTCAATAGGTACAGGATTATATGCACAATACGGACATTGTGGTGTTATGAAGTAACACAAATGTACCAAAGAAACAAAAACTTACTATATGCATTCAAACATGTTATATACGATAATTATTAGAGCTTAAAATGTGACCTTCATGGCACTTCCACATCAAAAATGAAAGAAACCCATATTAGAATGTATAGCCACTGACCCCATTTGTATGACAGCAACCTAATGTAATTAAGCATCTAGAAACAATTAAAAAGACTTATCAACCTCAAACTGAGCATCAGAATGAGAAAGAAAGGAGATTTAAACAAATATGAGTGTGGCATGGTTGTTAGTGCCAAATGAGCTGAGCTGAGTATTTCAGAAACTGCTGATCCACTGGGGGTTTTCACAAACTATCCTTCTGGTTTGCAAAGAATGGTCTAAAATAGAAAATATCCAGTGACAAGTCTTTTGTTTTGACCCTATATGGCCAAGAGTGTTCATCTTCTGATTGTTACCTCCAGTAGGATGATGTTACAAAGTTTATATCACCTCAGATTGGTTTCTTGAACATGACAGTGAGTTGACTGTATTCCATCTACCTCCACAGTCACCAGATTTCAATCCAATCAAGGGCCTTTGGGTTGTTGTGGATTGGAGAATTTGCATTATGGACGATAAGATGACAGATTTTAAGCAAATCTGGAATTATATCAAGCCAATTCAGACCAAAATCTCTGAGGAATGTTTCCAACACTTTGTTGAATCTATGCCACAAAGAACACAGGGAGCTATTACGTTATGACAGAGTTCAAACTTAATTATTAGCAAGGTGTATCTAATAAAGTGGGGATTGAGTGAATACTATGCTGTCCTTTTGTACAAATTTTAGTTTGAGGAGCTAGCTAGAAATAATTTATTCAGAAAAAAACATTTTTCACAATGTGCAGACTGGCTACATAGAAAATATTGATACAATTCAGATAGATACAGATGTTTTGAAATAAAAATGATAGAAATAAGACACAACCAATTGTATTTAATTTTTAGTATTAATACAAGAAGCCAAACTAATTTAATACACTTTTAGATAGAAAAAAATAATAATTTTCTAATCCAGATAGTCTTTAGAAAACAATGCTTGATATTACCTAATTGATAATTTTGTTGTTGTAGTTATCACATGTTTGCAGCACTACATTTCCTATTTGTAATTTTGCTGTGACAAAGTATATTGAACCAGGTTAAGAACTTCTTCATGGAAAAAAGATTACATAGGTGCATCTGTACTACAGAGTAAATAACACTTCTCACTTTACACTCAAACAGGAAAAAAAATCCACTTAAACAGACTTTTCAGACAGCAACAGCATTACAAGACTGTAATATCACTTGACACTGCTGTCACTTGAAGTTACTGTAGACTGGCTAATTTTGCTAATTTGAACATGAAAAATAATGAAAACTTTCTCACTCACAGCATGGCTGCAGGCATGCCCCTAGCCCAAAATAAAGAACCATGGTCACTTGGGTTGTCACAGAGGGATCAACAGGGAAAAAATAGAGGAGGGGGAGGGCTTATAGGTGTGCCTTTAAAAAGCACTCCAACACACAAAGCCCTTCAGCATGGTCTACATTAAAGTCTGGAACAAAAGCAGAGACAAAGGCAGTTGCAGGCTTTACTCCATGAACCCATGATCCGTGCTGATAAATGCATAATGAGAACCAGACAAGTGTTCACACCATAACACATACAAATCCCCATTCATTATTCATGGCAGATTACCCTCTTCATTAAGGCAGAGGCGGGAACCAGGGGGATCCAGAGGGACCCAGAGGAAAGTGGAGGGGACATTAGTAAATGAGAATTCTACCGATGAAGATCACCCAGCCGGTTCTCTGGCTTGCCCAAGCTGTAACAGTTTAGGCATGCAAGCTGTCAAGCTAACAGGCGTTCAGAGAGGACAGCGAGCACCGGAAGCTGTGACGAGGCCCGACAGTTTTTGCTGTATAAAGTTCATGTCCCTAAGGCTTGTGGTTCTGCATTCTGCTTTGATACTGTATATGCAATGTGACAAAGACTTTCTGCGGGGAGACTGGAAAATGTCAGCGTAGCAGAACTGATGCTACCAAAGCAAGGCAGCGTTTATCAAAGCTCTGCTGACCTTCATTCACATACTGGAACTTAGGATTTTCCTTATTTCATGATCTACACCCTTCTAAGTGCAACAAGATGTGTTTTTGAATAAATCATTTGAATTCAGAACTACCATCCATATAGAAATATAATTAATTCACTGCTAAAGGTGACTTATATTCCTGCACAGGCTGGTTATGGGCCTTATTAGCCTTAATGCAAACCTACAAGACAGAGAACAAAGCAACCAACTTTGATTAGCATCAGTCTCAAAGACTGTATGCATCAGTTTATATACTGAGAACTTGAGGCATGTGAATCATACATGTTTTATGGTGTTGTTTAACTCTGGCTGCACGCCCTAAAAGCAAATCTTTGCAGCAGAACAGAGGAGCGCATAAAGCATCTTTTCACAAAATGATTGATGATGTGTGTTGTTATGAAACACTCAGCCTCTGTGGGCTCTGCAAAAGCAGGGGAGGTGAGAGAGATTATATGTTCAGGTAAAAAGTCCAACATGTAGACAAGACACAAGCTCAGACAGGCTCAACTTTCTGAAAGCGCAAAGTAGTTCTGGGCTGAAAAGGGAATCAGAGGACTATATAAGAGCACTCAACGAGATCCTTCCACACAATCTTCTCTGACATACACTAATGAAGCCTGACTATGAGTCACACACCACAGTTCAAACACTACACTAATTCCGTAATCTGTCATTGTGTTTAATTTCCATGAAGATAATAAGGTGTAATTTTTGTTGAAATCCAACTTGTCAACTCCACTGCATCCCAACAATAATCTGATTCACGGTTATGAATTTTTCTACATGGTCTAGCTGTATGTATGACCATAAATCAGCCTTCATGGAAAAAAAAAACATGACGCTGAAATCCAGAGTTCTTTCATAGCTACCTTTGACTGATCTATTTACACTGAAAAATCAATTGTATTCTGTAGTGCAATTTTAACTTTCTTTTTTTTGTCCTTCAGCAATGTAATTTTTAAGTATATTTTCATTATGTAAAATACTCTGAATTGCCTTGTGAACTATAAACTTGCAGAGACTTGCCTTGGGTGAGTTCAAATAAAATATATTTTCAGTGAAAGCTGACAGGAATATTCAATGTTTCAAAGTTTCAAGTCAGTTTTGCAAGCGTAGGCAAGAAAAGATACATTTTTGATAAAAGCAGTAACACCCAAGGCCTGAGTGAATTTGTGGAGCGAGTTACAACAACCACAGGCCTGTATGTAAATATGTTTGACCCATGAGAACCAACTCTTACTTGCAGTTCAATGCTACCAAAATCAACAGGTCTGTAAAGTTTTTTTTTCTCCATTCATTTCTTATTTGACAATTGATTGACGTTTGGCCAAATGTTGCAGTTCACATAAAAGGATCTGATACACCACATCTGGAGCCTCAGGCATCTGCGGCTTGCACAAGGTGCTATTATGATTTGAAATGTATTCCTTGCAAAAGCATCTATGCCTCATGAACTTTTTCACATTTTGTCATGTCACAACCACAATTTTCACTGTATTTCAACAGTATTTGCATGTGCTATTCCATTAGAATGTATCATACACAGCTGTTCAATGAAATGTTTTAAAAATCTAGAAGGTGTGGTGCTCAGTAGTACTCAGCCCCCTTTCTTGACATATATAAGTGACGTCCTCAGGAGAGGACATACACATTAGTCGATTAGTCGGGAGAGGCAACCTGTGTTTCATTGAAGGGATGATGCAGCACAACCACAAACCTACCAACTAATAAAAGATGAGAAAATGAGACATATAAGAAGTCTAGAGAAGTTAAAAGGTGGGAGAATCTGGTAATAGGAAATCTATTGGTCGTGTACTCCCTATGTAGGAGACACTTATCGAACTCAAACCAGGGGTTTGATTCCCGAATCTGGATCCTGTGCTGCATCTCTTTCTCCAGCCATTTCCTGTCTGATCTATTCAACTAGATGTCGCTAGTGTCAGTAAGAAGTAAAAAAATAAAAATAAAACCCCTTATAAATGTAGTAAATGTCAAAGTTATTTAAAGAAGGGACTTACTGTAGGGAAAGCTGAGGCGCGGAGTGACATCATTTTCTGTGACAGCCAGATGAAGGAAACCAAGAAGTAGGACAGTGTAGGCTGGGAGACACAGCCAAGCCATACTCATCGTCCACATGCCACCGTAGGTCTACCAGCCAACTTGTACTATTTGTCTCTTTTAGGTTTTGGGGGAATTCATGAAGCGTGTCTGTTTCTGTTTATCTCTTTTCACGGCCTCTCTTCTCTTGCAGCTCCAGGCGCTTCAGATGGAAATCCGGTGAAATGTTGGGAAGAGAGGAAACTCCTTGTTGTTTGATATTGCAATCGTTGACCTGACAGCACAGCAGAAAACCTCTTCTATGCAAACACCGAACTGCAGGGTCTGAACAGATACCTTTGAAGCAAAAGAAAAAACATGACATTGTGTTAGTATGTTGTGTGAGCTAATTTGCACATGTCATTTTCTACAATAATTAATTATTTAACAGCTGATCAGGCATTTATCAAGCCCCTTTGCTTTCTGTGAAGCAAAATATCCTTATTAATCAGGATATTTGAACTACTGTAGTTGAACACAATGATGTTCCCTATGTGGTAAACTCTGTGATTGTGGCACTATTTTATTGCATAAAATTCTAGAAGTTAATAATGTTGGTTGAATTCTGAAATGAGTTGTTCTCATTTTAGAGAAGTTTAGATTTAGTTGTGATCCTTAGAGAATATTTAACATCTTTGTAGTTGCATTGCATATACTTATTAAATGCTCAGAATATTATGTCTTATTTTATTTACATATCAGAGGGTCCTGAGTGTTTTATGACAAATACCACAAGTTTTCCATGATAAATTGCACTGAAAGGCATTTTGAGGAAGTAGTACGGTAGGATTGATTTATTTTTTTTTACTTTCCGTTTTTGGTCATTTGTACCACAATAAAGCCTTCAGAAACATGAATGTTTCGTAGTATTGTGTGTTTGAAAGTATGATGTGCAAAAATACATTGTTATAGTAAACTGTAGTCCCTCTAGTTATTGACTACATAAATGATCAAATCCCACAGGTTATTGCATTTGGAACTAGAACTCAGTTAAATTGAATTTGATGTCATTTCCAGATGCAAGTTACAGCTTCAGACGTAAATTGAACACAGTATAAGCAGCCACCTGCAATTGTTGTTGGTTTACCGTCGTCTGCAAGTTCTTATAACCTTCTTCAAAGCAATTTTCTACTGGGAGTTTTCTGATAAAGCAACAATTAATGTGCTTGAGCAACTGATCTTTGAAGCTGCAGTGGTTTATTAGTTTTATATCACATTTAATCCATTCATATCCACCTTCTAAATCTAATACCAAAATTACCTCTGAGTACTCTTGAAGGCAACCTATCAACTGTGGTACTTGTGCTACAGGTTCAGATTCATTACTTTACGAACTGCTTTTTGTAAACACTTTTCTTCTGCTGGTAACCTTGCTGTATTACTGAATTATTCCCTTTACAGCAATGCCTTACGTTTAGGAAAGTAATTGCAGTAAGTGTAATAGACATTGGATAATCACTCTGCAATGTTGAATCCAAAGCCCACTTGCTCCATTTACTCTAAGGTGTGACTGCAATCAGAAGAGAATATGTTCCTGCATTCATCCCCTTGCAAACTTTACATGACAGTGCAGGAACATCTAGACACTTAGGGGAAAAGGAATGCAGTGGAATCTTAAACCCCAAAAAACATAAACAAGTGGCTGCTTCTGAGCAACTGAAAACACAAATTTGGCAAATGTAAAAGGGTCATACAAGAAGACAAAGTAATATAAATTCTGACTGATGTTTATGTTGGTTTTAAACAACAGCAAAAAAAAAAAAAATAGATGGGATATTTTAATTGGTTTAAGCTGAGAACAGCTCTGGATGTGGTAAATTAAAACAGTTGTGTTTGGGAAATAATGAAAAAAGAAAATAAGAAAAAGAATGTAAAGGCATTGTGTGATGTTTTGAAAGCAAACCATTACCTTGACGCACAATGAAATATATCACAAATATATTTGTATAGTTCTCTGTTTCCAGTTGGCTTAAATGACACAGCCAAGACAAGTATAGCACAGGCATCACTAAAAGTTTGTTGATACAAGTTCTAAACACAACCAGACTTACACAGGAAAGTTTTATAAATGTCTCGTTACATTAGTTATTAAAAAAAAAAATGTTACAACCTTTAACGGGAGTTAAAAGTCAGCTGAAAATGTGACCTTGCTCTGTGTTACTGAGTAAGGTCAGTAATTTAAATAACTGAATACTAATATACGACGGCCTCCCTTTGTCGTTAGTGCTAGTAAGTCAATTTAAAGCAAAAAATAAACAATTTTGAAATCTCTGTATTGAAAGTCTTACTAAAAGATCTTTTTATAAAGGTTAAAGACAATGAGCAACTGTTTATCAAACTTCAGCTTTGATGCCAGAAAAGATATATTATATATTAAGTCCAGTTAATTTGTAAAAATCAACAGAGATTATATTAATTCATTTTGATTTTCCCCTTTAATATCTCCACTGAGATTGTAAAAAAACAAAAAACAAAAAAAACTTAATCTTCTCACCAATAAAGCCAACAGCTATCTATTATACCAGTAATAGAGTTAAAGGGAAGTTCATTGATGTAAGTCTATTGAACACAGTGAGGCGTAAAGGAAAACCTTAGTACGGACATCCCAGTTACAACCTCAAATGCTCCATTACACCTGCCACAAGAAGCTCCTCAGACGCAACCAAATGGAGATTCAGTTTCATGTGAGTTGTGGAAATCAATGGCAGACCATAGTGAGGGAGTCTATTCCTGGTTTCTGTCATGGAGATACAGAATTTTAGTCAATAAGCACTCGGCTGCTTGTTATAAATGGAGCAGTCTGAATCTGAGCGTGGCAGAGGATGTTTGGAAAGCAGGAAAGACTGTAAAGGAAAGAAGAAAATGCTTATTTATGCAGCAGAGTCATATTGAAAACCTGGGATACATCATTAATTCTTGGTTTGTGTATCAGTCAGCAAGGGAAACCAGCCGGAATCTGACCGAAGAATCTAGAGAAAGTTGGAGGGTATGAGAACAAGGACGCCTCAGACAGCAGAGAAATCTACATGCAACTCTGCACTTCACTGCTCTCGCCTGCATGATGCATAAACTGAATCATCCCTTTCACCCTCTACACAGACATGATAGTGTGCTCCCGCTCTGGATGATGCTCTCCAAACTCTCTGTCTACCATCTCCTCCTACAGTGCTCTTACATTCCTCTCTGTACAGCCTTCAGCAACACATTAGACTTATCCGTTTGACATCATTTTTTTCATTTGTCAAACTTTCACATTGAATATGAAGGATTTCCCCAACTTTTATGCATTTTACGATTTATAAAATCTCAGTATGCTGTTGATTTGCAGTATGCTATGGTTTATTTTTCGTCTGAAGGAGTATAGAATATAACATATCTTTGTGCATCATTCAGCTCTGTATTCATCTATTCTTTCATCTGTCTATTCACCGGCCATTTGTTAATCCAGTGTCTTGTTTACTAAATGCCACAGAAACATGTCTTACAAGCTGAAACTATTTTTTGTGGTACTGCCGGTTTTGCCAAGGTGTTTTTGCAAAAAAAAAAGAAAGATTTTAATGAGTTCTGTCCTGCTACTATACATATTTAAATAATACATAGACGAATAAAATCTATCTTTAGGTTTGTCCTCTATGGTCTTTGAAATTTATGCCTTACTGCAGTAAAACATCTACCATAAATTCAGAGGGAACTTGTACTGCTGGAACCTCTTTATTCTTTAAATATTCAATAAAAAGTCTATAAATCCCAGAGCTTTCAGTTTGTAAAAGTATAGAGTTTTGTCATACAAACCATGTCTGAACCCTCTATCCCACTAATGCATTGGTCTGGTTTCTGCTAACTAGACTATCATATGACAGTGGAAGCAAGAGTCCTCCTTAAAGTGAACATGGCTGATTAGTGAGAGAAACTGTTGAATCAAGCAGAGGAATGTTCTGCAGGAAACTGGGTGAGAATTTATCACAAGAAAAGCACTGATTCATTAAAACGTGGGTCTGAAATGGCAATGAGAACCACCTAAAATATGCAAATCTGTCAGAGTAGAATGAAGAGGAAACAGAAGTAGCTGTTTGTGACATTAAACTGGTATAAACACTTCTAACAAAGATATATTATAGTGCAAAAAACAGTTTGAATGCTATATTTTTCCCACTTTGTCAAAACATTCCACAACAGGGAATTTCAGAGAAGCGGAAATAACTTTTATATTTAATTAAACTGGGAGTTTCCCAGAACTATATATA